>JANSTW010091113.1:0-18607 GCA_027564275.1 Diadocidia ferruginosa | reverse complement strand
GTTTCCTTAATTCCACAAGGTGGATATAATTTCTAGTTTTCTTTTACAAGGTTCTCGTTTACGTGGTATCAAAACGGCATTTTTTTGCTAATTGTGGTCTAGCTCGGCTTGCCAACCAACCAACCATAGAACAGAAAAATTTGTCAAAAACCGCAATTTGCTCCAACAGATCTTGTAATAGGTATACCATATTTGACCAAAAATGCATTCCTAATATTATTTTTTGCTTGATTCCAATCAACTAAACTAATCAAATCAAATCTTTTTAAAAACATAAAAAATATTGGACTGGCGGTCGATAGGGCAGAATATATTATTTTTCTTATACTTTAATGTTAATTTTGAATTTATTTTGAAAACTTTAAAAATATCGGTCGTTGTAAAATATAAGAAAAATAATTTATTCTGCCCTAACGACCGCCAGTCCAATATATTTTTTAAGTTTTCAAGAAGATTTAAGTTGATTTGTTTAGTTGATTGGAATCAAGAAACAATAATTTTATTATGTAATAATTTAAAAATAGATTTAACTAACGGAAACTCAAAAATGAACATAAAAAATTAGTATAAGAAAAAAAATCGTTATATAATAAAATATAATCTTAGCCAAAACCCACATTTCCTGTAAAAAAACTGGGCAATTTTTTTAAATTTAATTTTTGCATAATTTTTTTCTCTCTACATATTACAAATTATATGTAGGGAAGTGGTACTTACCACTTATATTTGATTACGATTATATAGTATTTTTAGATTAAACTTAAACATTTTTTAATGAAAAAAGCTATTTTTTAAGCAAATTTTGATACAAAAATATCGATGCTTTTAACGCAATATCATAGTATTTATTAAATAATAAAATTCACACATAAATACGCATGATTTATAATTAATTTAATATGTTGAAAAAAAACGGTCGTGGTATGTAAAACCGGAAGTCTCTTATCACGCGGGATACAAAATAAGAATATACATTTAATGTATACTAACTATATATGCATATAAAATGGAAAATAAATTTGTTTTTGTATGCGAGAAATCAGCTTTGGCCTAATTAAAATCTGTTTTTTTTTCTTCTGTACTAAAACATTCTGTTTGTGGTTCCGAGTAATTTTTTTTTTATTTAACGCCAAATTTGGACTCTACCTACATATCAAAGGAAATGGCAAAAATTTATATTTTTGGTACATGAATTTAAATTTCAACAGTTCTTTTTATCAAAAAATTATAAAATATAATTTTAAATCAACAGTCTCATGTTATATATAATATTTTATATATAAGTATCAACCGGAAAAATGATTTGAAAATTGTGCTTGATTTCGTTTTTTGCGAAACCTTGAATTTTTTTCTGTTCTAATTTTATTTGATTCATTGAAACATAATACTTTTTTTACATTTATTTATGAATGGTGCTATAAAGTAAATATTATAATTATATGAATGATTATAATTTTTAAGTAGTATATACATAAAAATTAGTGTGGGATGTTCAGTAAATATGAAAAAAATTTAAATGTAACAATAACATTATACGTATAAAATATCCACCGGCTAATAATTTTATAAAAAAACTAAACTAAATTTCTTTTACTATTTGTTCAATTGAAGTAATTAAATTATTATTCCGATACATCTTTACATATTATAATTTTAATTTTCCAGGTATTTTTTCCAATTTGCTCATGCTTCGAGATTTTAATTGAAAATAAATTTCGAAATTTTATTGTACATGTATCAAAATTAAAACATTGCAAAATATTTGTATATTACTGGTATTACCCTTATACAAAAAAAATTGTTTTAAAATTTCTGTAATTTTTTTTTTAAACAAGGATCATCAAACTCATAAGTTCGACACATGTAAGTGTGAGACGCTACACACATTTATTGTATAACCGATGCTGTATGTATTGTACCATAAATATTCAAAAATATTTATCATATAAATTTTGTTAAAAATAATAGAAACTATTTTAAAATCGTACATATAAATGGAATATCACGCGCGCTTATCTTGGTTCTCCAGTTCCGTTGACACAAAACTTATCTCATAAGAATAATATTATTAACTATATTTAGTTGTATAGAAGAGGAGTATAATTTACAATAAAATGCGATCTTATTTGTTATTCAAAAACATTTAGCTAAAAGGGTTTACAAAATTCAATTACCTCACTAAATTAACGTAAGAAAATTATATGGGATTTAAAAACATTTACTACAGGATCCGTTCAACCAAAAAAAATATCCAACTAAGTATGTATCCCGAATCCGAAAGTAGCACAATTTATATTTTATTAAATTGTACACTATGCTACTTCTGCAAATATTTATTAAATTAGTTGAGCACAAGTTTAATTCCTTGAGTATTTTAGCCTTTTTGATCGACATTCGACATAGCAGATTTTTTCCGAAATAACGTTTCACACAAAAAGTTAAATTCCGGTTCAAGATGGCTAAAATTATAAAAAGAATGCATCGAGAATGTGTTCTGAGCTAATCTAATAAATTTAGATAGCTAGGAAGTTAGTTAATATACTCGATGGCAAGATTTCAACTGAACAAACCTGCAAGAAAGCAAGCTTAAAAAATCAGTACGCGCGAACCCGCAATATAACTGGGATGTTGCCTTTACTATCTTTTAACATTTGAAAACAGACATAAACCAAAATTTTCTCAATTAAATATTTACAAGAAAAATTTGGATGTGAGACCCCCTTGTCTTTAACCTAGAAACCCTTAGTGAAACCCACCCACACCAAAAAAATTTAATTTTCCTCTTGACAATTTCAGATTCAGGGACCACAAAATTTGACCAAATCCGCCTACTGGTAAAAAACCTTCTCTATAAATATGGTCATATTTTTCAGCAATTTTCAGAAAAAAAATATGGTAGCCCCTTTACCTTTGATCTAGAGACTCCAAATGCAATCCCAGAACTAAAAAGTACTAGAAACTCACCTCCACTAAATGGTCCACTGAGACGGACGGACATTTTTTTTTCTGAATCAGGGCATCATAAAACGCAAAAATGGGTCTTGGCGATTTTACCAGTTTAATTAAGGTTAAATTATGGCCGGAAGAAGAAATTTGCTTTTGATCTGATTATCTCAAAATTTTGTTTAATAAATAATAGCAAAAAAAAGACATTTCACTTTTAAACTATTTTATTATTTTAAACCTAAAGCTAGACTAAAATTCACTTAAAACCCAGTGTCCCAATCGGTTTTTTGAACTTCTGTTTTTGTTGTATAGCAAACGAGCAAATCACCGGTCTCAGGTACAGCGTCTTGATCTTGCAGCCGTAATCCACACTCAACATCCCGTTTTATCGAATCAACTTCATTTTTCAAATGTCTCATCGATTCGAGAGCGCCATCACAGATAACTTCGTTGTCATTTTGTTGACGAATCAAACGAAATTTGGCATTTTTCTTCAGAACACCCTTGACACAGCGACATCCCATCACCTTAACCTCTTTACGACCCTCGGTAATGGAGAATATTTGCAGAACATTAGCTTCGCCCAGAACTTCCTCTACTTCAACCGGGGGTAATTTTTTATTAATTTCTTCTATTAAGTCGTCAACAAGTCGATAGATAATGTTAACTTCACGAACCACAACTCCTTTGGGTACCTTTGGAGGAGATTTTATTGAGAATGCATAAATAATAGCCTTGAAAAGTTTAGCCAATTCAAAATCTCCATCGCTAATTTCACCAACTCCATAATGTACAACATCCACACGACATTTATCATTTGAATTGTATGTGTCGAGCACGTCCAGGATAGCCTCTACTGATCCATGTACGTCACCTTTAATGATTAAATTTACACGTGGCGTCGGATCATCGGGTGCCGATTCTTTGGGTCGAATTCCCGACCTATTACGATACATCCCCAGTCGGCGTTTTTCCCGTTGCGTAAGATATTCCGAATTGTGTTGATCGATTTTCGATTGTATGGCTTCTAAATCCTGCACGCCTTTTTGTTGTAAACTTTGATTTTGTCGAAAACGTAAAACAGAATTGGCTTTCTTTTCGCTTTCTACCTCTAAAATTTGGTCGCCGGCTAAGGGTAATTCACGCCAGCCTAATATTTCGACTGGTGTGCCTGGCAAAGCCTGCTCAATAGGTTGACCAACATGATCGAAAAGGCCGCGAACTTTTGCATGCGCCTGTCCACTTACTAATATCGCCCCCTTGCGCAACGTTCCTCGGGTCACAATGGCCGTCGATAGTTTTCTATAAACAAATTTATGAAAATTTATAAATTTTTATACATTTCATACTTATAATTACCCTCTTCGTGTGTCTAATTTTGATTCAACAACAACACCCTCAACGAAACCCGTACAATCGGCCGATAAATTCATCATTGTGGCCTGTGTACTTATGGCATCGGCTAATTCTTGTAAATTTGTGCCGTGAAGCGCTGATATGCCAACCAGTTGAACATCACCGCCATATCCCTCAAGGGCAATGCCCATTTGTAAAAGGCCACGTTTTGTTCGTTCCTAAATTTGAAAACTCTTAGACACAAAAATATCGTAATATTCTTTAAACTTACAATATCCGAATCGGGTTTATCGATTTTATTGGCAGCCACAATTATGGGAACTAGAAATTATAGAAAATAAAGAGTTTTTTTTAAAGAGATAACAATAAATTACCATTTGCATCTGTAGCCAACTTAATTACTTCTTTCGTTTGTTCCATAACGCCATCGTCGGCGGCCACAACTAAAACTATAATATCTGTACAATTGGCACCGCGGGCACGCATAGCACTGAAGGCAGCATGACCGGGCGTATCAAGAAATGTTACGAAATCTCCATTTTCCAGCTCGACTGTACAAAAATTTATATTTAAAATAAATAAAATTAAAAAATTAAACAAACCTGTAAAGGCACCAATATGCTGCGTAATACCACCAGCTTCGCCGGCTGCCACCGAAGCACCGCGTAATGTGTCCAAAAGGGTCGTTTTACCATGATCCACATGCCCCATGACGGTAACAACAGGTGCACGAGGTTTGAGTAGTTCTGACGCAGCCGGTTCGCGAGCAAAAATATCTTTATCTTTGATTTCCGTTTCGGATTCTTTTTTCGTTGGCGCTGCAACAACCCTCGTCTTCAGGCCACATTTCATTGATATTTCTCGAATCATTTTTAAATCTACTAAAATTGTGCCGGGATCTAACAAATGGTCGGCTCCTTTAACATAGAGCATGACCTCTTGAACATGTTCTGAAAGAAGAAACGTATTTTTTTATTCATTTATCAATTTAAATTTTTTTTTTCTATCTTTGCTGATAACAGCTCTGGTAAAATTCTAGCAGCTCTTCTAATAACTTTGCTGCCGGCAGCTCTAATTTTTTTTAGCCAGCAATTCTAAAAAATAATTTAGCTGCTGGCAGCTCCAAAAATGTTTTGCTGTTAGCTATATATCGAAATTCCAGTGAAAATTGTCAGCTAAATAAAAATATACCACGCTATTTTTGATCTATAACGGTCATTGATCCGTTTAGTGTAAAACGAAAACAACATTATAAAAATAACCCGAGTTCGAATCATGAAATACTTAAAAAGGATATATGCTTCTAATCCAAAAATTTACCGTAATTCTAAATATTTACGTAATTTATAACCGGAAGTTACGTAAATTTATATGAATAAAATGTAAAGTATTGCCCGATTTAATACTTTTAAATAATCAAGTCAATTTAAAATAAACTAAAATATTCTACTATCTTATAGTTATAATATACCTAAATCCTTCCCCAGCGACTTGGCCAACTCCGAAACGGTCATATTTCGCCATATGTCCACTACGCCAAATGTTACGATTTTATTTTTCAGTTTTTTCCCAAGTTGTTGGTCATTGTTTTTCGCTAATTCCTGAAAATAGTCATAAAAAATTATACAAATTTAATTAAATTTGTATAATACCAACCTTATCCTCGTCAGTTTTTCGTTTCTTATAATTTATTCGGGTAAACGAGACATTTCGCCGATTTGTTCCGCGATTCTGCTCAGCAGCAGCACACCACAAATAATTTGTTGAGTTGCCAATCCATTTTGTTGCAAAACGATTCCATGGTAATTCAAATGATCTACAAAAGTGAAAACATAACATAATTTTTGGTTAGGTTTGGTTGGCGATTTTTTTAAAGTGAATGTATGGATATATTTGGATACATTTTTATGAAATTAATTAAATTTTTGTATGTAGCGGATCAGGCTTAATTAATTAATAAGTTTATTAGTTTAAAATAGACGAAAAACTCACTTTGCTAAACAAAATCGTACGGCCGCTGTGTTCATGTTTACATTTAATTTTTTTGTCGATTGAATTTTGACATTTCTTAAGTACGCGCGCAGAATGTCGATTTGTACTTAAGCATCAGATTTTAAGTATTTTTGCCCATAACCTCAAGTAGGAAAAACCAAAATAGATTTAATTTAATTTAAAAAAATGTTTCTAAAACCTTATAAAATATCGCGACTATTCAGCCGTAACGCTGTCACAGCCCTTTATGTTGCCGACCACAAAGCCCATCAGCAATATGCCGTTTTAACACCGTATTTTGATTTTGCATCAAAACTAAAATGTAAACAAACTTTGCAGGCCAACTTACAGCATCGGAATCTTGTGAATGCAATTAATTTAGAGGAATTGTACAATCTTTGGGATGTTTTTAAATGTGTGAACGATCGAAAAGCGGAATTGGAAAGGAGAAAAATTGAAATAGCCGGCATAATGAAGAAAATGAAGCCAGCCACCAAATGCGTCAAGGTTATAGATAAGATTTCTCTGCCCACAGACACGCCAACTGCAGAAGATTTACTAAATAAATATATGACTGAAGGTGTTCTGGTAAGGGAAGATTTGAAAATGCTGAAAGAACAAAGCTACGTTATGGAAGAACAATTTATAAGTGCATTTCTTGAGTTACCAAATGATTTACACGACAAAACTCCGTTGAATGGTCAAGATTCCATCCATCAGCGATATTTGGACAAGCCATCAAATGATAGTGTTAAAACACACCTTTCTTATGACCAGTTTATTGAATATTTTGATTATAATTGCTACTTCTTAAAAGATAAAGCCGCTCATTTTGAGCTAAATCTGCCCTCGTTCTGCCTGAATGAATTTCATAATTTTACTTTTCTTTCAAATCCCGACATTGTCAGGAGCATATTGGCAGAGGGTGCTGGCATAGATCTGCAGACAAGCAATCCTCTATTTACAATTAAAGATGAGAACAACGTCGAGGAAAACAAATCACACAATGCGCTGCAGCTAGCCGGAGCCGGGTCTATGCTTAGTTTTTTAGGATATTTTGCAAAGTTAACAACATTTAAATCATTTTTCCCAATAAAATTGATTTCAGTTGGACGAAAGTACGAAAATGTAGACACAAAAAAAGACTCTCTGCCCGGCCTATACGGAACGACCCAATCCGAACAGGTTCAACTATTTATTGCAACCGAAAATCAAGAGCAAGCCAACCAAACTCTAGACGAAACTCTTACTCAACTAATCGACTTCTATGAGAAAACATTTAATCAACACTTTCGCATAAGAATTTTGGCTCCATCCGAACTGCATGCGGCCGAATCGCTTCGATATGACGTAGAAATGTTTAGTACAAATCTCGGCCGGTACATCGCAGTTGGGAACTTAAGTCTATACGACAATTTTATCAGCAAACGTTTACTGTTTTGCTATCGAGGCGATGATAAACTGTTCAAATTTCCATATATAATATCGGGGACGGTAGTTAATGTGGCCAGAGTGTTGGCAATTCTATTGGAAAACACAGGCGATTTACCAGACAAATTTACCGATGCAGTTGGGAGTTGAGAGTAATTTTGTTAAATTAATTTTAAGAAATTATTTGTAAAATTGTTTAAAATAAAAATAAGTTTTAAAGAGGATATTGTTTTTTATATTATATTAACCAGTTCCAAATTAACCAATGGTAGCCTAAGACCAAGGAAATCTCGGCCATCTTTTTGCAAATTATACTGAATTAACAGTGCAGAAACAAAATTAAGGCAAACCGAGGTAAAGTTGGGTCAAATACATTAAATAATTATATTTCTTATAAGTTAACTCGGACCATGGTCTGTAATACTAATGACAAACATCCACAACTATTAAAACGAAGTAGCCATTTTTCGACTACCATTATCATCATCTCGTCCTTTACTCCTTAGAAGTATAGGGCATCAACAAGTTGCTTCCATCGTACGCGATTTCTTGCCAAAGCCTTTACTTCGTTGAAATTCTTTCCGACAGCTTAGTTCGGTGCCACGAAGATTTAGGTCGTCTTCTTCTACGAGTTACAAACAATCATCGGGCCGCTTGGTCGTCACAGAGTGTCCGATCCAACCCCATTTTATCTTCTTTATTATTACTATTTAATGCTCCCAACTTCGGTTTTTCGCCACAGATTACATTTGGGTAGAAAATTTTGAATATTCGTGTCAAGCATTTGTGGACAAAAACTTGCATGCGTGACTCCATGGGCTTAGTCCTTTTTAAGTTTCACAACTATATAGCAGGAAGGAAAGACAGTCTTGAATATTCAGATTTTTAAATTCTGTGAGATCTGTGGGGACCTCCATATATTTGTTACCAAGCATACCAAAAGCTTGCCACACTTTTCGAATTCGGTTCGTCACATCCGCGTCATCTCTTGTTATATCGCTTCCAAGATATTCAAAGCTATCTACTTCATCTATCTAATCGCAGCCAATGAAGAAAGTATATATACATGGTGTTATTGAACCTAATCGAAAAAGTTTTGTCTTCCCGGTGATGATTTTGAACCCAACTTGTTCTGCATTATTGAAAAGTCCATAAAAGAAGATCTTTCAATCAGGATCCGAAACTCCATTGAATACCACTGCTTGTGGTATTAACTTTCCTCATACCTGTAAGAACCCATCCTTGTCTAATTCCAGAACAAATGTTAAACCATTGTCCCAGCTTACCACGATGTAAAGCTTTGCATTTAGTTTCCCTGTAGAGGCCCTGAATAATATTCTAGAGCTTTACAGGAATACCATAGCTAATCAGTATTTTGTCCACATCCTATTTCTATCCAAACTGTCGAACGCTTGCTTAAAATCAGCGAATAGCATGCGATCATTCTAAGTGTGTTTATATATGGTCAACACAGGATCTACCACCAGTTTGTTCTTTTCTGAGAGTCTGATCCAAACATTTGACTGCCATGCTATGACTTTTAAGATATCACGAATAATTATTATTAAACCTTACAGCTGGTTTAATAACCATTGCATGCGTGGCTAGTAGCCATGGGATTCTGGACGCTGATCAGTTCCGATCGTGTTTTCGTGTAACAGATCTTAAGTGCAAAAAAAATACTTTCAAAATTAAATTCAACTGTTGCTGTAGGTCCCTAAAAGCAATGTGTCGTCTGCCTTCTTTGCTTTAAGTAAAATTCGGCACTGCTTTTAACCTACGATTGGCGAAGAAAATATCTTCTTTGCTACAACAGGACATTTATTAATTAATTTAATTATCTTGTCCTGCAGTGCTTCCATTCACATAGTCGTGTGTAAACGACCACTTGAAAAATCACATTCATTTTTTTTAATTATTGACCCTTGTAGATTCCCACAACTAAAGATGGAATCACTAACAACTTATTACTCACTTCCACCAAAATTTTGTAAATCTGTCTACTGGTAAAAATCTTTCTCTATATGCTCATATTTTTCTACCATTTTTACGAAAAAGCCCTTCCTTCCCTTTTATCTATAGAACCCGAAAATGCCAAACAATAGGACCAGGACCACTAAAAACTCAGCCTGGCCAAAATTTAGCCAAATCTGACCACTGTTTCATTTCATTTTTGTGTCTAGAAATTTGAGGACGGACAGACAGACGGACGGGTACTTTTTTGGGTCCTAGAGTTCCTTTCAGAATAAATACTAAATTATTCATTGGCAGATGTCGCATATGATTCGGATTATCTTGTATTTGTATATAAGAATAAAGAATACATAATTCATGCGATTGTTCGAATTAATCGATTTGGCTGAACTTCTGAAGATTTTCTTTTTTGTCTAATCTGGAAAGAGGAACAATCGTTCCAGGAACAATGCAAATTAATGGGAATAAATACTCAACGAAAAGCTTATCTTTTGGAGTAAATATAAGCAAATCAACTCATCCCTTTAGATTGGGGAGAAGGTTGCCCAAAAACCTTGTAGATTTTGAAATTTTAATTAAACTCATAACCCTTCCCACCTTAGAAATTTGAATACAAGAAGTATCGTATCTAGCTAGCTAGGATACTTTCTCCAACAAGATAGAAGAGGTGACCAAATGACCTTTATAAGAGGTTATTTGACAATGACATTCTTTGAATTAGGAATTTCTACATTGATCTTTCAAGGTTTCAAATATTTCCAAATGTTTTTATCGGAATTTGAAATGTTTTTTTTCTAATTTTCTAATTTAAGTTGGAGTTAGACGTTGACTTTCTCAATTCATCAAGAAAAAAGAGAGATAGAGAATATAAGATAAAAAAAAGTGTACACTCTAAGGATCAAAACAAAGACTTGAAAGTCTCTATTGAGGGGAAAAAAGTTGTCATTTCAAAATGTCTTCTCACTTGGACTTTTTGCTACAAATCTATTTCTTTTTTTTTCTTGATGAATTCTAAAAAGTCAACGTCGTTTTGGGAAAACGTTTCCTTTATCTTGAACCATCATTGTATGCATAGATCATCGTGTCCTTTACACTACAAAGCAAGGAACGAGCATAACAACCATTTACACTATATGACAGAGTAGGAGCCTCAACTTGACTTCCGAATTACTTATATTAAAAACTGATTTGTATTTGAATTCAGCAATTTGTTTAACAAAATAACAAATATTGCAACAAAACCGAATCAAAATCCTCCACCAGGTAATAATTATTTTCAAAATATAAAAAATTACTATTAAATAGTCCGCGTCAAGATAGTCTAATAAAATTTTTCAAACAACAATAAAAAAAATAATTAAAAATCTTATATTCATTTTTTGTTTATTTTTAAATTTTAATAATTTTTCTTTTCAGTTTTTATGTTTTGTGTCGCAAACATTTATACAAATTATGGAATGACAATTTTTTTTAATTTAAGATTATCCAATCCCCTAGTAAGTTTGTTAATTAATTAATTAATTTAGTTTTTTTTAGATAATAATATGTAGAATATAATATTTTTGTAATTTTATAAAATTGTTTAAAATTTAATAAAAAAAAAACAAGAAAAATTTTTCATTTAGTTATTGATGTATAATTTTAAATTAAATGAATAACTCAATTTAGATTTTAAAAAGGTAATAATAGCAATTAATATAAACAAAACACACTTTCTTGTCTTGAACTATAGTTTCGAGCGAAAAAATATATTAAGAATAAAAATATATATAATAAAAAAGATTTTGTAGTCACTCCAATAGTACAAAGTCAAACTAAAATTTTGCGACATTTAAATCAATCGTCACAACTCAAAATTTATAAGAAAATGCCCGCCTTTAACGATAAGAAAAGCTATTCAGGATTTACTTTATAGGCTAAATTTCGTAATTTTGAATTTTTCAGTTTGAAATAATCCAAATTGTTAATTTTTTGTCTCGACTACAAGAAATCTTTCAACTTAAAATTATCCAAACGAAACGATTAAGTGCATTTTTATTATTTTTTTTTTTTAAATAAAAAATTTATGTTATGAGTTAATGTAGCCATCGCATATCAATTACATTCTATAAAATTGTACAAACAACAAAAAGACATGTGTTATAATCACACATTATATAAAATAAAATATTTCGCTAATTTATATAATTATTTAATTTAATTTAGTTTTAAAAATAAAAAAAAAATGATCTTGACGCGGACGCAAATAAGATATATTGTAAATATTTTCTTTATTAAATAATTAAATATAAATAAAATTTATTTATCGACATCGATTCAATGAACTTGCAATTCTAGGCAAGGCAAAGTGGCATAACTCGAGTTATGATGAAATGCAGGTTTTTTTATATTGATAATCGCTATAGTAATTCGCTCTTTTCGGCTTTTCTTTACGATCAAAAATAACATAAACTAACCAACTCAACTGCAATAATTTAATTAATTTAATTTAACTTTGGAATATTTAAAGTATAAACTTAATCTCAAAAACATATTTTTC
This sequence comes from Diadocidia ferruginosa, assembly GCA_027564275.1. Classification (NCBI taxonomy): domain Eukaryota; kingdom Metazoa; phylum Arthropoda; class Insecta; order Diptera; family Diadocidiidae; genus Diadocidia; species Diadocidia ferruginosa. The sequence continues at coordinate 6,369 of JANSTW010091113.1, read as the reverse complement.
GACGTATGCCACTTTGCCTTGTGAGCAGAGAATTTACAAAATCAAATAATTGTAATTATTTTATATGAAAATATAACGTAATAAATTGTAAAAAGTAGAGAATTTAGAAAACCAAAAAAAACATTTCAATATTTTGAATTATGACAATACAACTTTGTGATGAAAAATTGTTTTTTCTCTATCGATTAAACAATTTAATTTAATTTAAGAAAATACATTGATTTCAACTAAGAGACATTCAGAATAAATATATAAAGCTTTCCCAAATATTAAAAAGAAAATTTTGTTGTAGATTCGTTAAAAAATGTATAAAAATCTTAATATTTTTTTAGTAGCCGCAATAAAACTTTTTTTCTAATATTAAATATGATTCGTTTTCTTTTTTGTTGGGTAAAGCCTCGATTTTAATGTGGGTTTAGTGTGGATCGTTTTTATTATGTTTTCGTGGATTTACAATAATACAACGATTCAACAATAAATTAAATATTGCAATTAATATAGTTTTTAAAACACGATTTTTATTCATTTCATATGTTTGTTAAAATTACTATATAGTGTTGTATTTTTTCTTTCCCATTTCTTTAAATTTAAATTATTTTTATTTCATAATATTATTTTGTTGTTTTAAAGTTTATTTTTTAAATTATTTTTAAAGTTTTATTTTTATTTTAAGGTGTGTGTAATGTATGGTTTTAATTTTTTTTATAAATTATTTCTCTAAATTTAATTTCGCGGATTTATAAGAAAAAACCAAAAAATTACTAAAATTTTCCTTTAAAATTTTATTTTATTTATTATATGGGATGTGTGTGTGTGATTTTTCTACATATTTTAAAAATAAAATAAAATTTAGAATAAAAAAACGAAACGAGAGAAAAAATTTATTTAAATATAATTATTTTTTTAATTAAATTTTGGTTCTTATCATTGTTTTTTTGTATATAATAATATTGTTGTTTATCATCTGCATATTAGATTTTGTTGTTGTCAGTTATAAGTATGTTGTTGTTGTTGTTGTTGAATTGTTGTTGTTATATTATATATTTTCTTGCAGTATTTAATTACCCATCTAATATGGTAATATTGGTAATTTGTTCAGCAACATCCCGATTTAGTATTTTCAATTGGACGACCATGTTCAATTTTCACCTTGCTAGCTGTTTCGGTGGCACTTGATGGTGGACCAACGCGATTTTTAATTTCAGCTGCCATAGTCAAGAAGGCCTGCTCCACATTGGTGGCATTTTTAGCTGATGTTTCGAGGAATGGAATGCCTAATTGATTTGCGTATTCCTAAAATATTAATTTACAATTTATTATTATTTTGAATTAATTTAATTTTTTCTTGTGAGGATGGCTGCATTTAATTAAAAAATTTTAATTATGTAAATATAGTATGTTTAATTTAAAAAAAACTTTTTTGCAAGAGAGGGAGAAGGAAACAAAGAAAACAAAGGAAGGAAAAATAAAAGAAATTATAGAGAATTAAGAACAGAAAAAAAAATAATAAAAAAGAGAGAAAGAAGGTAAAATAAAGTGAAAAAGTAGGAACAGAAAGAAAACAAATTAGGAAAGCGGAGTAAGAAGAACGAAAAAAATATAAGAGAAAGAAACGGAGACAGAAGAAAGAACACGTATAAAGAAGGAAAGAGAGATACAGAAAAAAAAATTAATAAAGGGTAAAAAACTAGATAAAAGAAAAATAAAGGAAAGGGAGAAAGAAGGAACCAGAGAAAGAAAATAAAAAGGACAGAAAGATGGAAAAGGAGAAAAGAGGAATAAGGAGCGAAATAATGAAAAGAGAAGAGCACAAGGAGGAATAAGATCAGAAAGAAAGAAAATTGAAAATCAGAGTAAAAAAGCGAAAAAGAGAAGGGAGACAAAAGAAAAGAAAATCGTAAAAAGGATAGAAAAATATGGTTAGCAGGAAAGGGAGAAAAGAGGATTGAAAGAAAGAAAAAAAGGAAAGAAAGCAAAAAAATAGAAGTGAAAGTGGATAGAAAGATGAAAAGAAAATAGAAAAACTAAAAAGACAAGGGAGGAAGAAGGGAAGATTGCCAGAAGGAAAGCGAGAAAGGAGCGCAAAAAGGAAAAGATATGAAAAAAAATTAAGCAGAAAACAGTGTAAGAATGACGAAAAAGAGAAGAGAGAAAAAGGATAGATAGCAGGAAAGTGAGAAAGAAGGAATGAGAGAATGATAATACTTAGATCGAAGGAAAAGATACGTGAAAATGGAGGAATAAGAACTGAAAAAATAGGGACGAAGAGATTTAAAGAAAGAAAAAGGGAAGAAAGGAAAGAGAAAAAATATACAGAATGAAAAACCAGTGGATAAAAGGAAAGGGCGAAATATGAAATAAGAGAAAAACGAACAAAAAGAAGGCAGAAAAAGAACAGAAAGAAGAAAAGAACATAGGAAATCAGAGTTTTGACGAAAAATAGAAGATAGAAAAAATGGACAGACACAAACAGAGAAATAGAAGGAAATTGAGACACAAAAAAATTATAAAAGTAATGCGAAGAACACAATGTGCACAGTTGTATGTTTTAGTAAAACGCTAAATGTCAAAATAAAGTTGAAATACATGAAATCATACTGCGGCGTAGTGCACTGAAAGTTGATCAACTTTTAACTTTTGCGCTGGTGTACGGCGTCAAGTGTTAAAAGACAAAAAGAAAAGGGTTATGTTTTTTTTTGTTGGTAATTAAATTTGTAAAATCAAATTTAAGAAAGAAAAGATAATAAAGTTTGATTAATTAATTTATAATAAATAATACTAAAGCAATTTTAAAACATATTTCCACCAATTATTACAAAAAAATTGTAATCTTCAAGACCATTTGACACTTCGCGCCGACAAATGAATTTGCATTATGTTCGCTAAAATTTTGACGGTGCAGTACGCCCTAGTAAATTTTAGTAAAACGTAAATTTCACTGCATTCTGTCCGAGGCTTAAGAAATAAAATGAAGTAAATTATAGAATAAAGGAAAGATAAACAAACAGAGTGAGAGAAGACAACAAAGATTGAAGGAAGATAGAAAAAAAAACAAGAAAACAAAGATAGAAATTTTTTTGGAGAGGAAAGATGCCAAAATGGATAAATAATTAAATAGAGATAAAAATGTCTTATCATTTTCGCTGTTAAATTATCATATCAATTAAATAAGAAAAAAATACTCCAAACAGTTAACCAAATATTGCCATAAAATGCTCTTAATTTTACACCAAAATAATTTTCAGAGATTATCTTTTAGGAAAATCGATTTTAAATAAATTAAATTTAGATTTTAGTTACAACTTCAAACTTACCATAGCCGTGGTATGGTCGACCACTTTCTTTGTTGTCAAATCACATTTATTGCCAACCAGTAATTTATTTACACTTTCGCAAGCATAACGTTCGATTTCCTCCAACCATTGTTTAACATTATTAAATGATTCTTGGTCTGTACAATCGTAAACAACAATAATACCATGAGCACCACGATAATAAGACGATGTAATTGTACGGAAACGTTCTTGGCCAGCTGTATCCCACTAAAATAAATAATTTCATTTTGTGAAATTTCAGTTACACTGACCGATTTATCGCAATTTAGATATACTTACAATTTGCAATTTTATTGTTTTGTCATCCAATTCAATTGTTCTAATTTTCTGCAATAAAACAAAATTAAATGAAAAATTATTATATCGACCTGAGTTCAATGTTATTTTTTTAACGTATTCAAAAAAATATTTGGTTCGAAATCGTTGGCAAATGTTTTAAAGGGAATTTACATCATTTTAAAAATGTGTTCCATTTTGATAAGAAAAAAGAAATTCATTTTAAATAAATCGAATTTGTTCTAGACAGCCTATGTATATAGTTCGTTTTTTGCCAGTTGCAGCATAAATAAAAAAATTTAAGCGACATATTTGAGTGGTAAGTGAAAGTGACTCTTTTGATTTTATTCTTTGATAAAATAAGGAGGTTATTGCCTTATCGATTAAAATATACAAATTTAAATATTAATTTATTTTTGTCATTGGTTTAAACCCAGTATTATAATCACATTTATATGTGTCTTTTTTGTTGGTTGTTTTGTTTTAATTGGTCTGTTATTATTGGAAATGAAACTTTCACAACTTAATTTATACTATAATTTCCAAAATATTGTTTTCATAAACGTTTGAGTTACAATAATAGGTTATCTAAGTTTTTAAGAATTTATTGTTTTTTTACGTACTGAAAAAATCTTTAAAGCTTAAGATAAATTCGCTGCATCAATTAAATATCTTTTTGGCGTCGTTAAATTAAAAAAAAAAAACAAATTCCATATATACTTACAAAATCTACACCAATAGTGCTGATATAACTCTCTGTGTATGTGTCATCCTATATATACAAATGAAAAGAAAACGCATTTAATTAATTGCTTCATTATAATAAACAATAATTGAATTGCAATGCACAATTTACACATGTGCAAGTTTTTATTTGCAATGCAATTTATGAAACAAACAAAAAATATACTTACAGCAAATCTCAACAAAAGACATGATTTTCCAACACCAGAGTCACCAATAAGTAAAAGTTTGAAAAGATAATCACTGTAAGAAAAAAAACAAGCAAATTAAATTAATGTAAATAAATTGTTAATAATGTAAATTATTTTAATAAATAATGAAAAAAAATATTTATATATTTGCTGAACAAAATAAAATCACATTCATAAATTTGTTGCTCAGATTAAATAAGTTATAAGTTATTCTTTACTCAAAGCTGCGAGCGTATACAATGTAAAAAAATAGAACTTGATTTTTGCTTTAAATATTTCATATAACTAAGGGTGAAATCAGAAAATATAAATCTTTGTAAAATATTTTATGTATAATATCGAAGCATTGGATTATTTTTCATATAATTTATCAAAATATTTACCAGTTTCAGTTTTAGTTTTCAAAATTTATTCACATATTTATAAAGCTTAATGTAAACTAGACGGACTGTAATAATTTAAAAATACGGTTTTTGTTAATTTTTTTCTTATTCCCAGCTTTTGTTTCATTTTTCTTATTTTCTCAACCCTAAAACGCAGAGATTTGCCAAATTTAACACGGGTAAAAGCCAGGGCCGTTCCTGGGTGCTCTTATTCCCAGCTTTTGTTTCATTTTTCTTATTTTCTCAACCCTAAAACGAAGAGATTTAGCAAATTTAACACTGGGTGCTTGACCGCCCGCGTGCCAATTAGGTTTTTTCCGCCCCTTACCAAACCCCCCCTAGCTACGTATTCTGGTCTTCGGGGGTCCTAGACAAATCCAAAATTTGTTAGGTTGACAATATCGTAATACTGAAATTTTATAACTTGAGGTACCTCCTTGGCCTTTGAATTTTTATCAAAAAAATTCTTAGAGCAATACTTAGCCTACGTTCACACCAACATTTAGAACCGACGTTTTGCATGCAAAAAATGTCTGTACTATTTTTGAAAAATTGTGGAATCAGGAAACATTTCTCTGTACGATAAAACTTAATTAAATATATAACTGGGCACGCGTTCGCCCTCCGCCAGGAACGGCCCTGGTAAAAGCTATGAAGTGATTACTAGAAGTACTAGAATTTACTAGAGTCGCATCAATACGCAATTTCGTGAAAAATAAGCCCCAGATATTTGGTACAGAAAACAACAACAATTGAGTTGAATAATATGAAAATAAGCTCCAACTAGAAGAAGTACTATGAAAATGATTTATTGAAAATCATTGAGAACATAGAAAAATTAAAAAATGAAGAATATGTATGTATTTAGTGATTAATTGTGCTTAAAATAGGGTAAATTAGAAGTACTAGAAGAAAGAGTCGCGACAATACGCAATTTCGCCCTTCAAATTTTGTAAAGAAAACATCAACAATTTGAGGTGAATTTAAATTTTATACGGCAAAACGTATAGGAAAAATTTTTCACCACGAAAATAAGCCCCAACTTACTTCTATTTTAATATGAAAATAATTGATTGTCGCGACTCTTTCTGTCTAGTACTTCTAGGGTAAATAAGTGTAATTGAAAAAAAAAACACAAATTGGCTATTTTTCTTTCTATATTTCCATTTATCTCTTTAAAATATATTAACACTTTTTATAACTTTAACTTTGATGATGGTTTTCTAAAAAAATACAGAAAGAGAAAAACTCCGTGGCTATAACAATTTTCGTAAACATAAATTCGCCTGTGCAAGTGCAACTCAAAGTGTGCGACATCTGGATAATTTTTAGTGTACTCACGCGGCAGTGAATATTTGTAGGAAAATCGTTTGTTTATGTATTGGTTTGTGTCTGACGCGCACTAAGAAACTAACGCCGCCTAGCTGGATGTGCATTGGC
>JANSTW010091002.1:0-18617 GCA_027564275.1 Diadocidia ferruginosa | reverse complement strand
ACGCGTTCTGATTGGTTGATTTTGACATTAGGCTGCTGAAAATTTTTTTTAGCTAGGACTGTAAATGCGACTTAAGAATCAATTTTTTAAATGACTTGTCTTAAATTAGTTTTGTAGGTACAGAACAAAATCAATATTTTTTTATTACCAATAGGATGAGAACCTGCAAATAACCAAAAAATCAATTAGGATATATGCATGATATATTTTATCACCAATTTAATTAAATTTAGTAAATTGATTTAGTAAACTATTGAAAATATTAAAATTAAATAAAGTAACATTTAACTACATGCTTCCTTCGATACGTAGTTTTCCTACATGTATAGATACCTTTGCGTATATAATATGTCTACATGGAATGAGATTCGTATAAGAACGATAACAACGGACTGATTCACAAAATTTTTTCGCAATTTTAATTCAGAAAATTTGAATTTTCGAACAGTCAAACTTAACCGTCCATTTCAGTGGCTTAACTATGTTTAACTACACTAGCGAGTCTTTAACTCTTTATGTTTGTGTTAGTTAGTTGAAAAGCGAGTAGACAACTGTACTGTGTCGATATTTTAGGTACCAGCCAATCAGCGCTCGTTATTGGTACCATTTAATATACAAATTGTTGTTGTAAATTCGAGTTGGCCACTCGCTAACAAAACCATAAAGGCTCGCTAAACTACACTATCTATAATCTATACACGTGTTAAATCAATTTCGAAAGTAGTTTTAGAATATCCTTGTTTCTGAAAAAAAAACATTAATTCCATACTAGATTGTTATTTATTGTATAAAATCTAGTACAGCATTGCTCAGACTAAATTATGAACAGCGCGAAAGTACTAGTTGGAGCTTATTTTCGTGGTGAATATTTATTCCTATACGTTTTGCCGTATAAAACAAAAATTCACCTTAAATTGTTGTTTTCTGTACAAGATTTTGTGCGGCTTATTTTTCACGAATTTGCGTATTGTCGGGACTCTCTCTCTCTAATTCTTCTAATTACTAGAAGTACTAGAAGAAAGAGTCACGACAATACGCAATTTCTTGAAAAATAAGCCCCAACAAATGTTGTACAAAAAACAACAGCAATGTAAGGTGAATTTTTGTTTTATACGGCAAAACGTAAAAAACGTAAATTATTTTCATAGTATAAAAAAGAACTACTAGTTGGGGCTTATTTATGCCTTGGAGCTGCCTTTGAAACCGCAAAATTCGAACTCAAAACCCCGACAGAAAAATAAACGAAAGAAAAAAATCATAATTAAAAGATTAATATCTACCACTTTTTTTTTATTTAATTATAATAATTAAGACCTATTTATAATATAATAAAAATAACATAAAAATTTTCTTTTTTAATTATATATTTTTTTCAGTTTTCTGTTTTTCTCTTCTTTTTTCTCAATTTTAATTATCTGATTTCATTTGATGTTAATACAGTTTTAGTTGTTATTAGTTAACAATTTTTTATTTTATATTTTCTTTGTTCTAAATTTAAAAAATAAAATTAAAAAAGTACGAAAAAACGAAAAACTTAATTTAAAAAAATAATTTAAACAAACAATTTGTTATAGAATTTTATTTCTTTAAAAATATATAATTATTAATTAATTAAAAAGAAAAGAAAGAAACTGTGTAAACATTCACCACTAAGTTATTGTTTTTTTGGTGAAAATTGAAAAAAATAATTTTATATTATTTTATTGTAAATTATTTTTTTATATTAAATTTAAAAATGAAAATAATTGCTTCAATCAAAATATATATATTTAATAATTCATTAAAAAAATTTGAAAACAAAAAAAAACTAACTCAAAATTTCTAATGTCTATAAATTGTTGTCCATTCCTTTTCATTTGTTATTCGTAGCTCCTTCTGTTCAGAGTGTTTTTGTTTTTTTATTTTTACATTTTTCTATATAATTATACACAATTTTTGTTTAAATTTCTATCTATAAACATATAGAGTAGACTGAAAAAAAAATATATTAACGTTGAGATGAATGTGCGAACATTTATTATCATTTTGTTAGGTTTGATGTGTGTGGATGATATTGATTTCGAGTCCTCGGCATCGCCGCCATAAGTAAAAAGATTTGTTTTTTATTTAAATGAAACAATACGATGAAAAATCTATGTTTTAATAATTTTCCTATAATTTTTAAAATAAGAACAAAATATTTTTATAAAAATAAATTGCAATTATTTATGGTTGATCGTCCGCAACGTGGCGCAGCACACACAATATATTGTCTTTTGCTTTTGTGGGGTAAAACAATTTTTGTTTATTTCGCGTTTTTTTGATTTTAATGCAATTTATTAATTTAAATTATTTTCGTCGCACTTTTTTCATTATAAAAATTTATATATACTTTTTGTTTTTTTTTATAGACAAACTTTACAACAATATATCTTTAAGAGTTTTTGGTTTTTTCAAGATATAAAATGGGTAAGGAAAACAATGTTCCTTGGCGGCAGCAGCTTGCTGGCTGGCCGTTCACATGAAAATATTTATTTACATTTAGTGTGTGTTTTGTGTGTGTGTGTGTGAGTGTTAGTTATATTAGTTTCTTAATAAAATGTTTCGTTTTTCAATTTTGTAAACAAATTCACAATTATTTTTTTGTATTTAGTTGCATTCCTGTAATTCGTTTTCAACATTTTGTATTTGTTGTTGATTGTTTGATTTTACAACCATGCAAGATCGGGCAACGGATTCGAAGAGTCTAAAAGAGAAAATAAATTATGTAATGGAAATATAGAAAGAAAGCTAAATAAATAAAAACAAGTTTTTAGCTTTTACGATTTATTAAAAAATTCCAAATAATATATGGGGTTTGTATGAAAATAGTATAAACCTTAATTTAGGTCAAAATGGCCAAATTCCCGGGACCCATTTATTAAAGTTTTATGATACTCTGATTCAGAAAAAATAAAAAATGTCCGTCCGTCTGACCCTAAAAATATTGTCTTCGAGTTTTACACCAGTGGACGAATTAGACTTGGTGAAGGTGGGTTTTTAGTAACTTGTAGTTCTGGTATTTGGAGACTCTAGGTCAAATGTAACAGAGGGCATACGATTTTTTTCTTCTAAAAATGGCCGAAAAATATGAACATATAGAGAAAGTTTTTTACCAGTAAGCGGATTTAGCCAAATTTTGTTTTTAGTAATCCTATACTCTAGTTTATTTGGATTCGGTAGTCAAAGGTTAACGGAGGCTACCATACGACTTTTTTTTGTAAAAAAAATGTTCTACCAGTAGACAGATTTTGTCAAATTTTAGTGGGTACGAGATTTAGACATTTTAAAAAACATAAACTTTCAGAAAAGCTTAGGACTTGATATGAAAATGCATTCTTTTAATACTTTTATGCATCTTAACCTAGGAACTACACTATAGAGCAGCTTGTTGGGCAACTTTTTTCCTTTTTGGCTCCTCTAGCTCGATCCACGTAGTAAAATAAATAAATTTTGTATAATATTTGCTTGTATGTACATTCGACTTTGTAGTTTTAGGTCTTTACACTAGTTTGCAGCGCAAAGTTCGACCGAGTTTTTTTTACAAAATTGTTAAATGTTTGTTGAACATTTTGTGGAAGTACATTTTTTGTAAAAATCGGTAGAATTTAGCGCTGTATATTAGCATAAAGACCTAAAACTAAAAATTTGAGGATACATACAAGTAAATATTAAACTCAATTTCAATTTTTACCTCATGGACCAAGCTATGAAGGCTAAGAGGCAAAAAGTTGCGCAACAAGTTTATCTGGTGTGGTTCCCAGATTAAGCAGAACTTTATTAATTTTCACTAATTGCTGTTTTGTTCTTATGAAGTTTACCAGACCGACTTTTTGACCAACCATGAAATACACTATACAAAATAACATTTTTACCAAAAATTCGGCAGACTTATAACAATTTTTTATTAAATCGAAAACTTGGCGCAGTATTTTACCATAAAGACCAAAAACAACAAGATACAAACCAGCCAATATTAAACGAAATTAAATATGTGTAAATAATAAAAATCGGTCCGAGAGCCACCAGCATAACTGGGATGCTGCTTTTACTATATTTTTACATTTAAAAACTGACAAACCAAAACATTTGAATAAAAAGTGTGAACTAATAGATGTTTACCACAACAATCAAAAAGATGGGAGGCCTCTTGTCTTTCACCTAGTGACCTTAAATGGAATCCCAGAGTATAGGGTACTTAAAACCCAGCCACACCAAAATTGACCAATAACCGATAAACTGTCTCTTTATGCTCAATGTTCATATATTTCGGCATAAAACAGCCCAACTATCCCTTTGACTTTGGTAACCCAAATACAATTCCAGATTCAAGGACTACTAATAACATACCCCTTCTAAAATTTGGCCAAATCCACCTATTCGTAAAAAACCTTCTTCATAATATTTTCTTCCATTTTTATAAAAAAAAAATCTACGGGAGCCTCCCTTCACCTTTGATTGGGCAAATCCCTCGGCTGTTGTAAAACTTTCTTGTGTCCGATATTTTGCTGACGGACGGACACTTTTTATTTTCTAGTTTTTCTGAATCAAAAGAAGAAGGTTTGAAGTCCTGATAATAAATTCATCATCATCATTGTGTCCTTTCCTTCCAAAGCGAGGGATACATGGTTTTCATTTACGATTAAAAAAAAAAGGTGGAGTGTTGTCAGCAACTCGCACTAGCCATATTTTTTGGTGATCAGTTGGAAAATAAATTAATAGTTTTTTAATATATATGTCTGTTAAAAAACAATTATGATCATTTCTGTAATTTTCACAGATTAAAAAAAAATAAAGACAGTTTGAATGAAAACCAGAAATAATATTAGAGTAATATGGTTCCCATGCTCCCTTCTGGTATCGGTGTAAAGGACACGATAGTTCACCGAAAATTGTCCAAAAAGTAAATTTCCCTAGTGAAAATTCCCTGAAAAAAAGGCTCTGCTTTGCTTGGGTTAGGTTAAAAAATGCAGAGCCAATTTTTTCGGAGATTTTTTCTTAGAAGGTAAATAATATATACTTTGTTGTTGGAAAAAAGTTTTAAATAATTACAAAAATTTATTATAAAAAAAAAATTTCGCGAAATCAATTTTTTTTTTAAATTTTTGAAATAATTTTTTGTTGGAAATTTTTGAATTCTTTTCGGGGATTTTTAATTTTGAGGAATTGTCAGTACACATGCCTAATTTTGCCGAGTGACTCAAATATACTTACTTCTCGATTTCCGGTGCACAATGTACAAAATCATGATCCCAGAATTTATAGCCAGGATTCTTAATTAACTCAATAAAAGTAATTAACAGTCCCCATGGATGTGGCCGATTAACGATAAGTCTTTCCAATAGAACACGTGTAATTTGTTCCTAAAAGTGAATTATTTAACAAATTATTCCACACTTATAACTTGAAAGAATTCCTACTTGAATCGCTTCAGAATTGGCCTCGACAAATAGATACAGCAACGCACAGCTAAAGTAATGCGTATGACTGTTGGGATAACGCAATTGATTGGCAATCGCATTCAGGAACAGATATCTTCCCTCATTGTCTAAGTCAACAGCCAAATTTTGGAAGATGTCCATGTGAGCACTGTGCACAATTGTCGTCATATTCGGAACTAAGTTCTTAGATCTGAAACCAGTAGGTAGGTTAATGTATAAAAAGAGAAATGTTTTGTCAAATTTACCTTATATGCGCAATGGCCTGAGTGCCAACGTACAGCACGAGGGCGTTCATCAGTGGCACATTGTATCGTGAGCCAGGTTCATTGGATATTTGTAAATGACCTCGCAGTTCGGACAAAAATGTTACCGGAGCCCTCGCCTTCAAGTATGAATCAAGATCTTTTTTAAAACTAATCGGCTGAATGTTGTGCACATAGTTTGTAAAAATACGCGGTGCTGTGGTAATTTCGTTTAACATATCAACCTTAAGATTTGGCGTAAATGGATCAGGTAGACGCATGTTACGTGGAAATGCAGCCAAAATTAGATTTCTCATTTGTATACAGTTTGGTGGAATAACATCACAAAAACCAAAGTGATAATCACATAAAAATTCAGGAAAATCGTGTAATAATACTAGTAAGACGCGTAGCGTTCCTTTGTACAGCAATTGCACTGGCTTGGCCAGTTCGGCGTTTCGCAGAAACGGAGCTAAATATTTGAACAAATCCATCAATAGTTGTGAGTACATTGACCATCCTTTTTGCTGAGGAATCATGGCCAAGATGCGGGCAATGAAGACGCGATGCGATATTAACTCTAGCCAAGAGTAACAGAATCCCGGTGCCATTGCCGGCCGTAAAATGTGGTAGGTGTGACAGAAGGCGGTCACAACGCTTAGGCTAATATTTTCCAATATCGGTTCGGAGGCACTCAGCTCCAAGAACAACATTATGAACAGACGATGATAACCGGACTGTTGAAATTTAATGCCATGAATGTCTTGATCTTGCAGCAAAACTCCCACAACAATTCCCAAAATTTTATTCAATAAATTTATTTTCGTTGCTGAATTGCCCGACTCGCCCGAATGCTTAACAATCAGCGCAATCAAACGCACAAAAGCATCAATCCATTGGAAGATTTTAGCCTTGGCCGTCTGTGGCGTAACCGATTGATCATTCAAATTACGGTACACCAAATCCATACAAAGTTGCGTCGCTTGACGGAAGAATCTTGTTATAAGATCGTCTGTTTTTAGAATTCCATACAAGTTCATTTTGCTGACAAACAAACCGAAGGCCTTCAGTGGATCCCGGCCACTGCCTTGTGTATGATAAATCGTTACCCAATCCTTAAGTAAATATTCAGCCTTTTCCAGTAAACCAGGTGGGTCGTCAAAATCATTTGAACGAACTTGCAGAATACCCGAATGTATGTGCTGTGTTGGTCCGCCTCCAATGCGGTCCATCATCAGCGAGCTTGAATCTTGATTTACTCGCAACATTTCAATTAAGTGGGAAAGTCCTTCGGGAGCACGTGGATGTTGGGAAAGCCGAACCAATAAATCGATCGTATTGAAGAAGTCATTTTCGGTGATCAATGGATTCGGACGTTCGTCGACAAAATAATGTTGAATCAGTTGCATTGCAAAAGACACGGCCAAGTAATGATTGCCATTGTCCATCAGCTGGCTCAAAACCATATCGAATTGCGTCATATTTACGAAATTTGACGAAATCAACAGATCGGAAGCTTCTAAATTATAACGAATATCTTCGCGACACTCGAGCATGTACTTTGTGATTGCTCGATTTGTCCAAATAGCACCGAAGGCTCGTCCGTCTTGCAGAAATCGTAGCACTTGCAAATGAATATCACGGTACAGCTTCAATTGTTCAACATGTTCGGAATTGCTAACCAAACCCTCCATCAGACCTTCGACGGCTTTATTGAGAAAATTTACTGCACTCAGTGTGTCACGAGTTCGTCTCGCATTCACCAAATGTTCCAACAGTGAATGCATATTTGTTGCTTGCAACTGAAAAAAGAAAAATAATTGTCAAAACCCTCTCTAAACACATAACAAATAGAAACGAACCTGCATCGCCGGCACATTGATGACACTACTGAGGAAAAGTTCCATTTTCCCAGCCAATTGTTCGTACAATAAACCAAATTCATCGGTGCCAAAATTTCCACCAGCCTGATGACCGGCTTGCGTTATTGCGGCAAATTGTCCGGTAGGGATAGGTTCCTAAGAATTATTTATTATCAATTTAAAGAAAAAATATTTTTCGACCGCAAATCTTAACAAATTTGAAATTTAGGAACACGACAAATCGGTTAACACAAAAAATTAACTTTTCGTTGACCGATCTGTCTGTGTTCCTAAATTTCATTTTTTTTTTGTAATTTGGCCAAACAAAAAACCCCCTCCTTACTGGAATGCTGGTCTTAGGAATAAATAATGCAGCATCTCGTTCTGACATGGCCTGAAACCCAGGTATGTTGCGGGCAAATTCATCGTAAACGGAAAATCGGGTGCTCGACACACCGCCCACCTTCAAGCGTATCTGTTCGGGCATTCGTTCTGTCTGATAGGCCAATACGCTTGCGTCAAAATATCGTCTGCGAAAAAAATGGAATTGGTAATTTGTGGAAACAAATTGAGGACATTGTGACTTACCGTCCCTCTTGTCGTGCCAATTTGCGCATTTCAAAGTCTGCCGCCAAACGCTTCTCAATTTCCGGTATGGCCTTTTCGATGGCTGACTTCTGTATAAATGCACAGGCCAATTCGGTGTTGTCCATGGCCAATTGATTGGCAGCCACTTCAGAGATTTCTGGTGGTGGTGAGGCAACAGCCGTTGAAAATGCATTCTTTATGTGCGTCGTAATACTTTGCATCAGTTGATCTTTGCAAGTTATCATGGCCATGCCAGCCGTTAAATTTCGGACCATATAATGGGCGGCCGTACGCATCCGTGTCTCATCGGGATCGAGTGAGAAATCTTTTCGCATTATTTGTTCACAAGTTGTTACGCCTATTCGAACACTGCGATCAATGACCGGGCTAATCCAATCGTTAATTGTTCGTTCGATGGCAGTTCGAACCAATTGTTTGAGGTGTGGATGTTGGTGAACAATGGTGATGGACGGCGAGAAGACAATGTGCTGCGTCAGGTTTCCAATGTTCGAAACGGAAATGTCCATGTAGCTGAAGCGAGGTTCTGGTGGTCCAGTTGCCGCACCGCTCGGATCATTTATTTGACTTGGCGATTGTGAAACATTTGATTGTGAAGCCGAAGTTGGTGTGGAGATCTCCTCAACTGGCATAATGGCTTGAATTAGTTGTTGTTGCTGTTGATGATCTTTCTGTATCAATTTCGGTTGGGACAATTGATATTCAATGTGCAATGCCTTTTCCGGATCCTTAAGGTAGACAACGCTCTTCAAATCAGCCACATCAATACTTAGTGTCTTGCACAGTACTTCAATTTCAAATTTTAAATTTAATTTCAAGTCTGGTTCCTGATGCAGTTCGGCCAACACATTCATAATGGCCATTGTCCATGGATTCGGTGGTTTGAAGACCTTACTTTTGGCACACGACTCCAATACCTTGGCCACAAACGGCACAACATACAACAATTCCTGTTGTCCCTTATGATATGCTTCGACTAACAGTGATTTCAGGTCAATGTCAATTTGTAGAATCGGTCGATTTCGTCCCAGCGTCATCATACCCAACCAGTGACCCAGATTCTTTAGTAAACTTCGATCTGAGAAATTTTCTATTCCTTTTTCCGATCTCAACAGGACGCGAATATTGCGAAAGGTCTCTTTGGTAACCAAACGCAAAACTTCGGGTATTTTCAGAGCGTCTAAGAAATTCGAATACAAAGCATGGAAATTAATTTCGATTGAGGCTCGCTTCAGCACCATGTACTGAGACAACCAGGGCCAATAGTCTTTCAGCAGAATATCCTTAATTTCATCACACTTTTGCTGTAAGTTAAGTTGACTTAAATTGTTGAAGATGAAAGCCGTCTTATCCTGCACCGAGTCTGGTGGCAGTGTGATCTTTTCGTCACGATCGGCCGTTGCAATCAGTAACGTGTTTATGTTCGTTGCATTTGCAATTGATTTTAGATTGCGTGAAGCTTGAGCTATGGTCGTTGGATTTGGGGTTATTGAAGGCGCTGCCTTTGTGGTGGGTGTGGTGGGAATTGGTCCGGTCACAGAACTGCTGCGATACAACGATGGTGGCGTCGGATTTGCAGGCATGATTTGTGGCAAAGGCAATGCACTAGGACCCTGCGGTGGTTTGTTTGGCATTTCCTGTCCCTGAGCACCATACTCCACATACTCAATGATGTGCGGTGGAAATTCATTGAAATGTGGAATCGAGCGAACGTGTTCGCAATATTTATGATACAAATGAAGTTTGGTCTTAAAACGATCCAAAGCCGTTATACCGAAAAAATACATTTTCGAACCTTCTGGTTTCCGTAACGCTTCCAACACACATCGCAGTGCCAATCCCAATGCAACGTACGTGGTAACTAAGTTACGTTCGACCATACCGCCGAATAGTTGAGCGGTAATTTGTAGTTCCTTCTCCGGATACTGGGGAAAGAATCGATATTCTTCGAATAAATTCCGTAGCATACAATGATACACTTCACGCTCTCGACGCGACTGCGACTCCTGAAAACGTTGCAACATATCTAATACTTCATCAATGGACAGTGTAGGATGTGGTGGATGATTGTAGATCCGTTGAAAATAGCTGTTTGCCTCATCCTCGACCTCTTTCGACACGTTCAGCGACAATTCCGGGAAAACAGTTGATGCATTTGGCATGGTAAGTTTATCGCCACCGGTCGGTGTGGCTGCAATACGTGGCACTTGTGGTGCTTGTGATGGCAACGACATCATTGTACCGAATGGGCTGTTTGATGGTCCGTGTAAGAGTCGGGACGGTGAAGCCGGTGTTGGCACTAAGTTTCCGAAAACATTTCCGAAATTTATTGCACCACCATTGGCCGGAGCCCCTCCTAAATTTATGCCAGCCATATTCGATCCCAGACTGGATATTGTATCCGATTGATTGACAAACATTTGACCACCTAAACCGCCCGAACTGAAAGTCGACTCAAGTCCACGATGTCCACGCATTACTCCCGGTGGTGGTGGCGGTGGTTGTTGTTGTTGTTGCTGCTGTTGCTGTTGTTGTCTTGATTTACTCAAAAATAGATTACAATTCGCCACCATCGTCAGTATGTTGTCGGCCAAATCTTGTTGCACGCTGCCCACACAAGCCTGCAAGCATGTCAACATTGTGCTTAACGTTTCGTGTGGCAGTTGCGCTGACTTAGGCATTTGATCTTCGGGCATTTTCGCACCGGTTATTTGTGGACAACGTCTTTGCAAAAACTTAACAATTGTCTGAACGAAAGGTTCACCGTGATCGCGAATCTTATCGCCCAGCCATTTTTCCAGCTTTAAATACTCTCGCCGTGATGCCAAACAAGCCAAGTCAATGACAAACATAAAGGAGCGCGCATTCAACAGACTCGACAATGCCTTAAGATCTTGCGCCACGTCTAGAATACGCGACAGGCGGGACTGATCGGTTTCACCACGTAAATACCATTCGCTCATCGAATGCATTATGATGTGTTTGAGAGAGTGATTGAAATTTGTTGAATTCCATGCATGATGCAAAATTGTCGCCGAATTCGGATGATTGCCCAGAAAGACGGGCACCAAACTGGTAAACAATTCCTGGCGCAAAACAGTTAACGGTGGATTGATCTGCAGCAAAGCCATAAACAAAATGTCTGGACAATGTTGCAGGGGCACCTTAAAATGGTCCAAAACCGGAGCGTAAAATCCATTTTCGGCAATGTACAGCAACACCTCAACCAAGTGCAACGATTTCCAAGAGGCAATTTCTTTGTTGTCCGTTTCGGGTGGCGTTTTCAGCAATTCAATTTGCACACTTGTAAAAATGTGATCGGAAAATGAATAGATGTCGGGGTTCTTAATGATTGCACTGATCAGCGTCAATTGGCCCTCGGCATTTGACCAATGACGATACAGACATTCGGCTGGAAAATTTTGACCTAAATTACTGGCTTGCATGCCCAATCGCACTGTTGTTATCAATATGTTCAGGCCGATGCGATCCTTAATTGTAAACTCGGTATGATCGAGGCCGATGCAAACGTCTTTCCAATTTATGTTGGGCGCCACCTCTTTCAGAGATTGCACGAAAATTTCCGGTTTCCATGTCGTGTGTTCGGTTGTCGATGATATTGTTGTCGGTTGTGATTTGTCTTTTGTTGGATCGGCCGCACCGCCCGCTTGACCGTTGCCCGACCAAAACGTACTGGGATTCGGCAAATTTATACTACAATCCGAGAGATTTGTGTGCGTGCGACACATTAGCGATATTACTTTGGCCACCTCTTGTGATGTAATGTCGCGACCGCCAATCTTAATTAAATGGGTTTTACAATCGTCTATCGATGCGGTGAACGCATAGCCTACAAAGAAGAAAATGCATTCAAGAAAACACGCAAGTTTCGAAAATAATAATAAATTACTAGTTCTAACCCATTAAGGCCCAATTAATTAATTTTTAGATTTTTTTAGTATCCAATGAAACAAATCAAACATATTTACATTTATGAAAGCATTCGAATTCAAAGCAAAGTTAATCTCACTAACCGACCAGAACAAAGCATTCCTTTTTCCGATCCGTCCGTTTTTTTAAGTGAGAATAACTTTGCCCATGAATTAGACTGAGTGCCCATCTATCAAATATGTAAATATTTTGAATAATCTAAGATGGAAAAAACGTAAAATTTGTAAAACAAAAGAAGTTTTAAAATTTAAAAATCGCCTGCATTGACGGCTCCAAAGCATTAGAGTCTGTTCGTATTAAAAAGAAAGGATTAACAAATTGTCGAAAATAAGACATGTCGATTTAACAAAGAAAAAAAATTGAATTATATAAATAAAAGTGACTGTCAAATCAATACTTTAAATTATTTATTAACTTAGTTTAGTTTTTTTTTGGACAATTTTAGAATACTTCCTCACAATTTTAAAAATGCTAAATTGCTTTAAAGTCGTGTCGCTGACAGCCTTATGGGTTGATATAAACTCTATGTAATAAAAACACCCTAATCCAACTTACCAATATCCATAACCAGATTTGACCATGACGTATCCATAATGGCCGATGTTAATATTCCCTGTGAGTTGGCAGACATTTTTTCCGCCGAAATTTCCGTATCTTCAGTGTAATAGATGAGCGGCGCCAATATTAGTGGCACCCTATCACGTGGAAAATCACGGGCCAATTGATTGACAAAATTTTTGTAAATTGTATCGGGTAGGTTGAATTTTTTATGTTTGCCGTGTGAGAGTAGCGACAAAATTAACTGCAATAGTTCGGGTGAAATATCGTTAAGACTGCCCTCTTGATTTGGACGTACGGTATCTGAGCGGATGGGGGAGGAGAAAGAATGTTAAGCTCTTTGTCGGTTTGTACTTGTACTCTCAACACTTACCACTTTCTACGTATTGTTGAATCAGCGAGGCTAATCCGATTTTAATTTGATTTTCGGCAATTCGTGCAAATTCGCTATTTGTGGAATTCGTTAAAGCCAATGCAATAACAACTTCTAAGATTGGTGAACAATTTAACGCCTTTGATATTTGATTAAGTATATTCGATGTTGGCTTTAGTGACTGAAATGACAAATGAAATTATTGCTTAGAACATTTCACCACGAATTGGCTATTAACTTACCTTTTGATAATGAAAACAATTATCAACAGCAAAACAAATGTTCGTGATGAGTGAGGATTTATTTAGTAAAGCTGTTAGTTCTTGAGACAATAATTTCGCTTGTAATGAATTTTTCGATGCTTGGACGGCGTCCCCAAAATCAATTGTTGAAAATAAACAACGCAGAAGATGGCGATCCGCTTCTAATCCGAACGGTTTTACAAGCTAAAATAAAGGATAAGAGTTAAAATTATTTTGATATTTGTGTTCAATTCTTATCAGGGAAAAATATTTCAGAAAAGACAAAAATTATTTAGGAAATCAAAAATCATAAGATTACGAAATCATTTCCGACATCACGGATAGCAGAATCTTCGCTAATCGTTTAAGAAATAACGAAAATCAATTGGAAAACTCGAAATAAATTACGGGAATAATTTCAAAAATCACAAATGTGAGGATCATCTAGAAATTATTTCAAAAATCTTGGCAATAGAAATAATTTCAGAAATTCTAGAAATCATTTAGAATTTTCGGCATTGAGAAATAATTTCAGAAATTAGCGAAACAATTTCAGAAATCAAATAAATTGTATCAGAAATTATGGAAATCATTTCAAAAATTGCAGAAATCATTTTAGAATTTTTGTAAATGAGAAATAATTTCAGAAATCAGCGAAATTATTTTAGAAATCAAAGAAATGTAATCAAAAATCATGGAAATCGTTTCAAAAATTCCAAAAATCATTTCAGAATTTTCAGAAATGAGAAATAATTTCAGAAATCAATTTCTCTTTATATACAGAGGGACAATTTGAAGTATACTCAGGGATCAGGGTAATCATTTCAGAAAAAAATAAAAATTACTAAAGAAATAAAAAATCATAAGAATACAGAAATCATTTCCGACATCACGGAAATCAGAATATTAGGAAATCATTGAATAAATGACGAAAATCAATTGGAAAATTCGAGAGAATTTTCGAAAATATCGGAAATAATTTCAGAAATCACAAATGTGAAATAATTTTAGAAATTAGCGAAATTATTTCAGAAATCAAATAAATTTTATCAGAAATTATGGGAATCGTTTCAATAATTCCAGAAATCATTTCAGAATTTTTGGAAATGACAAATAATTTCAAAAAATCCAGAAATTGTTTCAGAATTTTCAGGAATGAGAAATAATAGCAGAAATCAGCGAAATTATTTTAGAAATCAAAGAAATTGTATCAGAAATCATGGAAATCATTTAAAAAATCGTTAAATTATTTCAGAATTTTCGGAAATGACAAATTATTTCAGAAATTGTATCAAAATCACGGAAACTGTTGCAGAAGAAATCGAAATCATTTCAGAAATTGCGGGGATGACAAATAATTTAAGAAACTCCAGAAATTGTTTTACAATTTTCGGAAACGAGAAAAAATTTCAGAAATCAGGAAATTATTTCAGAAATTATATCAGATATTAAGTAAATCGTTTGAAAAATTCCAAAAATAATTTCAAAATTTTCGACAATGAGAAATCATTTTAGAAATTAACGAAATTATATCAGAAATCACGGAATTAGTTGCAGAAGTAATCGAAATCATTGATTTCTAAAATTGCGGGAAGAAATGCCAGAAATTGTTTTAGAATTTTCGGAAACGAAAAATAATTTCAGAAATCAGCTAAATTATTTCAGAAATCAATGCGTATCAGAAATAATGGAAATTATTTCAGAAATCATGAGATCATGTCAGAATTTTCGGAAATGATTGCAGAAACCAGCTAAATAATTTCAGAAATAAATTGTATCAGAAATCCTGGAAATCGTTGCAGAAGTAATCGAAATCATTTCAGAAAACTGGGCTAGCAGAAATTGATTTAAAAAT
The DNA here is from genome assembly GCA_027564275.1 of Diadocidia ferruginosa. Classification (NCBI taxonomy): domain Eukaryota; kingdom Metazoa; phylum Arthropoda; class Insecta; order Diptera; family Diadocidiidae; genus Diadocidia; species Diadocidia ferruginosa. The sequence continues at coordinate 3,469 of JANSTW010091002.1, read as the reverse complement.
CGAAGAAATTGTTTCAAAAATAATTTCAGAATTTTCGGAAATCAGAATTTTTTTTAGAAAAAAGAAATAATCCCGGTAATTATTCCAGAAATCCCAGAAATAGTTTCAGAAATTTCGAAAATGAGAAATAATTTTGAAATTAGAAAAAATTTAACAAAAAATGAAGGCATTTTTATAAATTTTGGAATTTCAGAAGTTAGATTAAGTAGTAAGTACAAGTAATTACAGAAATCTCAAAAATTATGGAAATTGTTTGAGAAATATTATCAATATTTTATTTTATTTTAAATTTGTATTCCTCAAGTAGCTAGCATTTTCAATAAATTATTTTTTGGATACATTTTACAACTTTGTCACATAATCTTAATAAATTATTATTGAAGAAAAAGTTAAATAAAATTATTATGTTATAATAACTAAATGTGTTTTTCCACTTTAATTATTATTCATAAAAAAAACACATAATATAAACATATTGAGTCATGATTCATCATACCACTACACTACATAAATTGCAATGTGTGAAAAAAGAAAACGATCAATTGAATTTTTTAATTACTTAAGTTGTGGCAGACACCCCTTTCAGACTACACAATAAAATTTTAAATATAAAATATAGAAATTTAAAAAATTGTATAAACACATTTTTTATGATTTTAATGTTAATGTTTTTTTATCGAATTTCTGGTGTTAAATTTAGAATGTATAATGTATAGTATAACATTGATAATGTCTGCAGTAACGAAGTGTCAATTTGAATGTTTCCGGTAAAGATTTTTTTTTTCATTTTTCTCATAATTTGTTGAAATTTTCAAGTCTAAGGGACTGACTTCCATATTGAAATGACTTCCAATACTTCCATATGACTTCCAGTGAGTACCCCCTCGAAGCTTATAGTGGTTTTTTCACAGACAACTACCAAACATATTTATGTCCAACAAAACATAAATTTGTTTCTTCAAAAAGTGCGTTTATAAAACACTTGTTTTGAGCGATACAACTATGGCCAGGAACCCAATCAAGAATTACATCATAGAGATCACCAATTAGTTCATCAATGCATTGGCCATTGCTTAACCTATTTTGAGCTAATAATAATTGAAGATCATATATATTTCATGTTTACTTATTTATTTAAATATACAACAGATTGGGTAAAAGTAAATTCGGATAAAAAAAAATATAGATTCAATTTAAGTAATATAATACAAGATAGCAACATTTTCCGCACAGATCCCGCCATTATGTTTTATATTATAGTTTTCTAATAGTAGAGTACCCAAAAGTAACAAAGATCCAGTAAAAGCCGTCAAGTTCAATAAACAGACCAAGTTAATAAATCCCTAGCTATGATTCCCACCCCAAAAACATGTATATTTTTACCCTATAGATCAATTCTCACACAAAATCCGAAAGCAATGGTCCCTGAAGAGCGTGATAGACTCCAATCGTTTTATTTCCACAGGTAATGCATTTCATCAATTGGCAGCACGAATGAAGAACGGTGAATGGAATGATGAAGTTAAGCGCCTTGGCAGAATTAAATTCATTGTTCTTGTGGACCTTCCGAATTTCAGTTTATTGTACAAATAAAATGGCTTACGAGTACGTAAAAGTTTGAAAAGAATAGTACAAATTCTATAATCAAAAAACTGAAATATAGTGCAACCCAAAATGGAAGTAGAGAACTCAGAAATATGGTCAAACTTACGCAAATTAAAAATAAACCTTATGCACAAATTAAAGGCTGCCTCCAACTTTCTGTTGGACCTACTATCCAATCCACAGAAAACTACATCACCATATATAAAATGTAAAACGAGCAGAGCTCTTACCAGACGCAATCGGGTCTCCTGAGGCAACTTTTTTTTTCGATTTTCCATAGGCGCCAAATTACAGCTTGACTGTCTACGGTTATCGCCGAATTTTGCATATGGGCCCTCACCCGCTTTTATGCCAGCAAGATCGCCAGCCAAGTTTGGGAGTCTGATTGATCACGATATGTTGAGCGTTTCGTAGAAAATATCGGAACAAACCCCACCATTCAGCTTTGAGCCGTCAGTGAAGATCAGTGTCGAAATCCAAGTGAGTTACCATCACTGCTCTCTGGTGGGAAACTTAGTGTGAACGATTTTGTTTACTTCTAATGTAGCCTGTCTCATGACCAGCTATATGTTCAACGTATGAAAGTAAACTGTTGTGACCATAGGGGCTATTAAACCGGTACCAAGATTCTCTAATACTGACAGCACTATAACTAACCCTGTATTTAATGTAAATGTCAGGTGGCAACAAGTTTTGTAAAGACATTCAAGGCGATGTCTTTAGCGCTCCAATAACCCTAAGCAACGAACTACGTATAACTCTATCAAACCTCTTACGGTTATGACTTTTATCTAACGCTGGCCACCATACAAGAGAACCATACGGCAGAATCGGCCTTACAATAGCCGTGAAAATCCAATGGATCATCCATAGACGAAAGCTTCAAGTTTTACCAAACGTCTTATTGCACGAGTCGAGGGCGCCTTTAGTCTTCTTATCTCGTTCTTTTTAGGGGTTAAAGTAAGTGTGGATTTAAATAATTTAAGAGGCACCCAGCCGGGTATTTTAGTTTTTATAGTGAAGAGAACTAGACTGGTCTTTTCGGGGTTGACAGATAGTCCAACCAGATTTAAAGCCCGCCCCGTAATATCACTTATGGTGGATAAGGAAAAACCAGACAATCCAGTAAATCAGTCCTGGAGCTAGTATTGAAGGCTCCTTCAGGCCTTCAATGTCAATGAAGGCTCCAGAGCAGTGTCCGTAGTTCACGACAAAAATTGGATTTTAGGGCCAATTATCGGGATAATACTACATAATATAATATAATATGGCATTTAAACGTTAAACAGAGTCTGATCAGGGTCGCGGAATTCGATTTAATTATATTTTTTAATCAAGTCAATAAAGAGAGAGAGAGAGAGGGAAAAACATTCGCTAGCACGCTTAATATGTCAAAAGATAGTAAATCAGCAACTGTAATAACTTCGATTACATCATCATTATTATTGCAATAATGTTGATATTTTAAATCCAATTTTGATTTAAATTGTATTATTAAAAAAAATCAATTACAGTCTTAAAATAATTCAGTTTGAAATAATTCTATAATTTAAATTTTTAAACTTATTTCGTTTTTCTGGATTCAGACGTGGAAAATCATGTGTAGATCACATCAACACGATCCGAATGATCGCGGAGCAATCAGTGGAGTGGCTCTGCCACCATTATTTTTGCATTTACTATTCATTAAAAAAATTCCATGTACACAGAGAGAAAAGATCGATGTTATTTTAAAAACCTCATGCTGTTTATAAAAAGAGAGCAGTAAATTCTGCTGCAAAATTTAAATCAATAGCAAATTTGTTTAAATACACCTCCAAATCTGTAAAATCAATAACAATGTCGTGTTGTTGAAAATTGTGTA
>JANSTW010091001.1:11898-30946 GCA_027564275.1 Diadocidia ferruginosa | reverse complement strand
AACAAAGATGAAATCAAAAAAACCATTTCCAACATCCACTAGATTCATCCTTTCTGTATGATATATAAAAAAATTGTCGAACAAAAGTTGTTTAGATAACCTTGTAAAAGTGGATTGAAAATTACCTTGCATGGGGATGATCGCTCTTAAGCATTAGATTAAAAATTACTAAAAATATTGAAAATTGTATTTATTTTTTATTTTTAGGAATGAAAGTTAAATAGAATTAAATAAATAAAAATTACAAAATTTCGATCACATATTTACGTTAAAAAGAAAAACCAACCAAACGAAAATGGCTCTCCAAAATGTAACAGGTCAATTGGAAGCACCATTATCTGCGCCAAAATATGGAACACTTATACCAAATAGAATTTTTGTCGGTGGAATAAGGTAAAGCGAATTACTATAATACGCAAAAGCTTTATTCAATTTAAAAAAAATATTTAATTTTTTTTAGTGGCGATACAACTGAATCGGAATTATGTCGTGTATTTTCTGCATATGGAAATGTTAAATCCACAAAAATTATCGTAGACAGGGCCGGCGTTAGCAAGGGTTATGGATTTGTTACGTTTGAAACAGAACAAGAGGCACAGCGACTACAGAGCGAAGTAAGTTTTACAATTTTTTTTTCTCCAAAACATTTATCTTTATTATTTAAAATCTTTCCTTTGCTAAAAATGTTGTAAACAAAAAATTAAATCCCTCAAGAAGCAATCACCAAAAAAAATATAAATTAAATAAATTATATTAACAAAAACATTGTATTATATTTTGTCTCATTCAGGAAGGTTGGTATTTTCGTAAAAAAATTGATAATAAAATGTAAAAATCAAGTGCGAGAAAAAGCCCCCGTAAAATATTAAAAAGAAAAAAGGGAAGAATTTTTATTTTGTTTGTTATTTTTATATTATATTATTATTTTTTTTTTAATATTTTTGAACAACAGTTTGGTATAAATTTCGCACTTCGCTGTTTTTTTTTTATTTATTTTAATTTAATATTTTAAAATAATTTAAAAAATAATTTTAAGTTATATAAATATATTTTTTTTTATTGTAGACTGTTAATTTATTAATTCCTTGATTAGTAAATTTAAAAAACCAAAATCAGACAGTGTTATTAGAGGTTTTTAAAAGGTTATGCTAATAATGACATTTTGCAATTATAATTTTTTTAAATATTGTACAAATTATTGAAATGTTTGTTGTTTATAATGAGAAAATTTGTTTGATAATTGTTTAAAGAAAACTAGTTTTAATTTTTTTTAATTAAATTTACATAAAAATGAACTTTCACATTTAACAATAATACTGTAAAATTATACAATTACACTACTCTACAAAATGACACTTTTCTGGGTTAAATCAAACTGTTTAAGGGTAATTTGAGGTCGTTGAATCCGAAAATGGCAACAATTACAACAATTTTTTTCTAGCAGCTCTAGATTTTGAGATATGGACGATCCGCCATTTTGAAAATATAAACAAGTTTAAAAATTCATAATAATAAAAAAAATTATATTAATAAAATCAAAATATTTATTAAAACATCTTTATAAATCCTTAATATAGTAAAACTTCAAATGAAGAAGATATCATGTAAGTACGTGGACTAAATTTTGAACACCTCTGAAAAAACACGTTATTTTTACAAAAAATATATGTTTTTTTAAATTTAAAAGTGGCATAAATACGACAATATTTATGGAATTATAATGACATTTATAAAAATTATACTCCTATATGTCTACTATCACATGGTAAAATTTCAAAATGATTGATTAAATTAGTAAAATTAACCCCAAAACTACGATTTAATTAGTACTAAAAATATAGGTAAAAAAGTGTTAAGGGGTATCTCTTGAGTTTAAAATCGAAATAACACGCTGTAAACGCAGTGCGAAAGCCGCCATCTTGAAAAACGGTAAAAATAGAATATCTCAAAAAACGGTTGATCCTACAAGAAAATGTTATACTTTATTTTTGTAAAGCATAAAATTATCTATCTTTTTATAAAAATGATCATTTTTGTAGAATAAATAGATTCCTAGTTATATCGTAAACAAGTTTTGGGTGATGATTTTTGCAAAATATGTCGTAACTCTTAATTCCCTTATAACTAAATTAATTTTGTTTCGACCATTTTAAAATTTTACCATGTTATAGTAGACATATACGACTTTAATTTCAATAAAATTTTATTATCAATCGTGTTAATATTGGCAAAATGGCGGATTGACCATATCTCAAAAACTAGATCTGCTAGAAAAAAAATGGTTACCATTTTCGAATTCAGCGACCCCAAATTACCCTAAAACGATTTACAAAATTCTGGAAAAATTTTCAGAGTTGACTAGTGTTAAGCATAAGATACGGCTTCTATGCAGACGTATATGTTGGACGTATACGGCTGTATGTATGGCCGTAGCTTTATAGAACTAAAATTATTTTTGAACTTTAGAGTCACATTTCTCGAAAAAAATTTAAAATATTATTTGTTATTCTGTTAAATTTTTGTAATAGAATTAAAAATTAAAAAAAAAACGGCAATAAAGATCATGTCGATTTGCCTTAAGTGAACTTTTATTAATAATATTAATTAAATACAAAATTAATTAAATTAATTAATTAAATACAAATATAAACAACATTAATATAAAAACTGTTAATAATTTTTTTTATTTAAATATAACATGCAATAATATGCGGTAACAATTTAATCTTTGCTGCTTTTATCTAATTAAAATGAATTTTCTATAACAATTTTACTGCAGTACAACAACAATGGTAAACGCAACAGCAAAAATATTACAAACAAATATTCCAAATATTGTTAAAATATCATTTATTAGTAGCGCCTTTTTAAAATAATAATAATATCAATAAATTTATTTGTTATCGCACTTTGAGTGATTGACGGCGTTTATATATTTATCGTTACATACAATATAATTGAAAAATTTTTCATTGTTTTTTGTTGCCACTTTTTTAGCTCTACCTTTTTAACTGGTTGCAAAGTTACAAGTTTTTCCGTTAAATTTTGTTGTTTTCTTTTAATTTGTCTCCTAAAATCAATTTGTTTAAATATTTTCTTCTATTTCGATTGTTTTTAGGGTGAATGTGTTGTGTTACGTGATAGAAAGTTAAACATTGCACCGGCTATCAAGAAACAGGTAAATGTAATGACTTGTCAATAACAGCACTTTATATGTTTAATAATGAAATTGTTTTCCTAGGCGGTTTGTGCAACAAATGGTGCCGTTTATTATGCAGCTACACCTCAAACTCCTATGAGCAATATGCCTATTGATCAATTTGCTGCTGTTTATCCACCAGGTAAATATTTCGTTTTATTGTTGAAAATGTATCGATATAAAAATGATTTATTGAATATTATTATTTTTAAGGTGTGCCAACAATATACCCACCAACAATTCCGTACCAGCCATATTACCAATATTACAGTGTGCCAATGGTAAAATAAAATGAGATTTAATTTACATTTTTTTTTTGCTTATAAAATTATTATTATTTCAGAATGTACCCACCATCTGGCCTCAAAATTATCAAGGTATGTTTTAAGTTTGAAAAGAAAGTTAAGAAACGATGTTTTACAATTTGAGGAATTTAATTTTTTTTAATTTTGTTAAAATTTCACCTTTGTCTGATTAGATTATTATTTTAACTATAAGTGGTTCTTTTTCAAAGTAAATTCCTAAATACTGTATAAACCCAAGGTTTATAGATATTATAGGTAAGCAAGTAAGTAAGTTAGCTTTTCTACATATTATATAAAAATACATTTGTGTTTTTGGTTAGTGATGTTCTTGGTACAATAATGAATTAATTTAGAGGTACCGGTGACGTCACGCCATGTTATTTTTTCTACAAGATTATGTATGTATTCTATGCGCACACCTATAATATTTATCAACCTTGGTATAAACCTACCTATATAAACATATTATTCAAGTTATGTATTCTATAGAATATCCAAAAGAGAATCTTTAGACAGTTTCTAAAAAAACGTTTTTATTTTTTAAATCAATAAAAACTCACTAGTCCATTGCTGAAATTTCAGGCATATATTTGCAAATGTCGTGCATAAGTCGTACAAGACTTTCATGATTTCATAAAATTTTCATGACGTTTATAAGACTTTCAGCAATTCCATAAGACTACTAGGACTTCCATAAATACCATTTCGAAGAGTTTAAAGTCAAGGCTTTTATAAGACTTTCAAGTCATCCAAAATTTCCATAAGACTTCCAGTACTTTCATACATAAGACTGTCATAAGACTTCTAAATGATTTGCATAAGACACATATTTATATTATATACGTCTTCTATTACTTTCACAAAACTTTCAAGTTTTTTATAAAGAAAATATCTAAGGCATCAAGGGACTTCCATAAAACTTTCAAAACTTCCAAGATTGAGACTTTCAGGACTTCCATAAGACTTCAAAGATTACCCTAAATAAAATTTCTAAGACTTCCAAGACATTTAAAGAACTGCATGTGAATGCACATATGACTTACAAAACTGCCATAAGACTTAGGACTTTATAATTCTTCTATGCATAAGTTTCGCGTAAGACTGATAAAAGATTTGCATAAGACTCTTAGACTTACATGACTTCCAATATGTTCATAAATCAAATAGGCGTTCATAAGACTTTCAAGACTTCCATGAGACTTGTATAAGACACATGTTTTCGATAAGTCTTCCATTACTTTCACAAGACTTTCAAGATTTCCTTAAATACGATATCTTAGACAACCAAGACTTCCAGGAGATTTCCATAAAACCTTAATTCCATAAAACTTCCATGCATGAAACTTTCAGGACTCCCATAAGACTTCAAAGATTTGCATAAATAAAATTTCTAAGATTTCCAAGAAAGGACTTTTATCAAACTTTCAAGACTTCCATAATAAATAAATAAGGTTTCCGTGCATGGAATTTCAAAAGACTTTCAAAAATTTGCATAAGACTTACATCATTTCCAAAAGATATCCATGACTTTCATAAGTCTTCCTTAAGACTCATGATTTCCATAAGACTTTCATGATTTCCATAAGACTTCTAAGACTTTCATAAGACTTAAATGACTTCCAAAAGACTTTCATGTCTTCCATAAGTCTTTCTTAAGACTCGTGATTTCCATAAGACTCATGATTTTCATAAGACTTCTTAGACTAAAATGACTTCCATAAGTCTTCCATAAGACTTCTAAGACTTGCATAAGACTCACATCACTTCCAAAAGACGTCCATGACTTCCATAAGTCTTCCTTAAGACTCTTGCATAAGACTTAAATGACTTTCATGACTTCCATAAGTCTTTCTTAAGACTCGTGCTTTCCATAAGACTCATAATTTTCATAAGACTTCTAAGATTTCCATAAATAAAATTTCTAAAACTTGACATCCATAAGGAAGCCTAATACTTTCATAAATTCTATAAGATTTACAGGACTTAAATTAGACTACCCTGTATGAGAATTTCAGGAATTTTATAAGTGTTCATAACAAAAAATTCCAAGATTTCCATAAATAAGATTTCTAAGACTTCCAAATATATACAACGTACTTCCATAAAACTTCCAAAAGAATTCCAAGATTTCAAAATATTGTCAAGGTATTTATGAGTTCCAGAAGAATTCTTCGACTTCCAAATTATTCCCAAAGGAAATTATTCTCTAGTTGATTTTAATATAATTATTATATTATTATGCTACGTTTCGTTTATGTTTATAAACCTCTTCAGTATAATATTCTCCAATGTATGAATGTTTTATATAAAAAAAATCTCCATAATTTCATTAAAAAAATTACTAGTTTTAGATTGCCTACCTTTCTTCCTATTTATATTTATAATTTTATTTTTTTATTTTATTTTAGTGTAAACAAGAAAACATCCAAAAAAAAAATATATAACGATTGTTGCTAAATTTATTATTTATTCAAAATAATTTATTAATTTATTTAAACATATTAATTTTTTGCTAAAATTACAAATATAGTCAAAATATATATATTCCAACCATATTATTCTATATTATAGAACGTTGCAAACAAAATAAAATTTGTATTTTGTTTCTTTTCAGGTATCTATCCTTGTTAGATATTTAAAAAAGAAAGTAAATTAATTTATTTAAAAAAAAAAATTAAAACAAAAAGACCCCCCGGCATTACTTTGTGTTGTGGATAATTTGAGGCTACACCAAAGAGTGTTTGTTTGTTTTATTTCTCTATTGTTATAATATTGCAACTTGTTATAAAAAAAATGTGAATAATATAATTAAACAAAATAAAAACAAATTATTATTTTTAAGAAACATTTATCATATTATAAAATAATATAAAATATATAATGTATTGAAACAAACAAAATGTGAAAAACAACATTAACAATTAATCAGATTATAAAATAACTATAAAATAATAATAATTAATGATACAATGAAAATTGTATTTTTTATGCTATAATTTTTTCGTTTGTATTTTTTTAATATTTTTAATATTGGTAATTTTTTTTTGCAATTTCAAATTGAACGAATAGTAGCAATACTTACAATGAAAAATTATACGAAAAATATTTAGTTACATTAGAAGAAAATTTTAGAGAGAAAAAACGGCGATAATTTAGTTCCCTTTTTGTTGTTTGTACACAAATTATTAGCATTTTATTTAAAAGAAACAATTTTTTTCAATTATTTTGACTTGAAAAAATGCCTTTTTCATATTAAGCAAAATTATTATTCTAATTTTTAATTTGTCCGATAAATGCAATGCAGTTTTGAATGAATATTAAATTAAATAAAAACAAATTGTATAAATTTGAGTTATTTATTGTATTGAGCTTCATAAATGCAACGTTTTTTACAGAAAAAGATCTAATATTTTAGCTTATTATTAATATCAAGCAATTTTTTGTTCCAATACCCTTCCCCACATATAACGATAAAAGTGCTAATAATTATCAAAACAAAAAAATTTTGACTTTCAATATATTGTCAACAGAAGAGCCTCAAACTAATGTGACATTTAAACAAATTATATATATATATATGTAAACAAAATTAATATATTAAAAAATACAAATAATAATGAAAAAAATTAGATATCTCTATTGAGAAAAACATAAAATAACAAAAATATATTAAACAAAATAATTTATTGTAATAAAAAAAAACGAAAAATGTTTTCAACATTTTCAAAAAAAGCAATACAATGCATACATAAAAAAAATAATTACAACAGTCGGTGATATTTTGGGAAAATATAAAATTTAAAAAAAAAACTAAAAAATTGTTGACGACTATATATTATATTTAAATATATTATATTATTTATTAATTAATTATAAAACACAAAAAAATATTATTATTATATTAATAAGACAACACATAAATATAGTTTTAGGTAAATTAATAAAAAAAAAATACAATTGTTAAATTAATATTAACAAAATTAAAACAAAATTATCTTGTAATAAAAATAACAATAACGCACGTACGACGTATATTTTTAAAAACCTAAAATAAAATTGAATTAGATAAAATGATAATTATTACAAGAATACAACATCGTGTGATCAAAGAAATGACTTTTTACGTTAAGTTTATTGACCTTTACATTGTTATACTTTCGGTTTTTTTGTTTTAATGTAAATAATATTTAAAAAAAAATGATGATGTGTTTCCTTGGTTCTTCTGATGGCTCAAACAAATATTTAATAATTTTTCTAATATAAATTAACCCGAATCTCTAAGTGTAATTGATTCTATCAAAACAGATTTAGTTAGAATATTTTTTGATTACGAAATGCATAGACTATAATAATTTTTGTAATACTTGCCAGCAACAAGGTTGGGGTCGCGTTATATCTAAATATTCATTTGCCTTTATAAATACGTTTTTTGGCTGATAATGAGTAAAAAATAAGTACAAAATATAAACAACAAACCAATATTTGTATCCCGTTAAACAGTTTTGGTAAAGTTACCCAGGTTATTTAGATTTTTTAATTATAAACGCACCGTTCAATTTTAAAAAAATTGTCAGCTAATTTTGGGACAATCGTTTGAAAAATTATAGTCAAATGCAACTTTCAATGCAAGTCAATTTTTCTGTCGATTGAATTGATTTTTGCACATAATTTCCTGCAAATTCAAAGTAGGTTTTTGAGCACAACTTTTTTTTACAACATTTTGTTCCTACCTGACATGCATATTAATCTTGATCGACAATGTTAAATGCAATTCATGTGCAAATCGAATGAAATAATAGCGCACAGAGATCGGCTAAAAATATTAAGTGCATTTTTTAAATAATTTATCTTTTTTTTATTTTCAATGGAATAGTTTGCAAACGCTGGTGTAGATACAATCATGAAATGTAAAAGTAATAACAAATGTTTAATTATTTTAAAATAATTTTTTTTATGAAAATTTCCACAAAAAACCAGAAGAAGCAAAGAACACATCAAGTTAAAATTACTTTTTTCAAATTATACTAAGTATGGACAATAATTTATTATGCAATTAAAGATGAAAACAAAATATTTACTATATTGATCATTCGAAATTATTATCTATATAATTAATATAAATACTCAATCATTTATAAACGATTGATAAAAACAAAGACAACTATATAACTATATATTATAACACATTTTATATTCTAAACGCACGAAATTGTTTAAGTTGTTTTTATTTTTTGGTGTTATTTTCAGAAGAGACTTTAAAAACAAATATTTTAATGTTCCATTACAAGAAAAAACTCTTTTATTCGTTGTGAATATATATGTATATTGTTACAAACAAAAGAAAATCATTAATAAATTTTAAGATATAACTATAGTTAATATATATCTTTGTGATAAATTACAAATCGAAACGCATCTTTAACGTTTATATTTTGATAACTTTGTTGTTGTTAATATAGATGTATAAAAACGTTATAGTTAAACATAAATCGTTAATACCATTTTGCTGATTGATTACCTGGCTGATAACTTTTTTTTATAATTTTAAATCCATTTTAATCTCGATACGAATCTGGTAAATTTTGGTTCAAAAGTTTTTTATACAAAATTATATATATACACCCGTTCCTCCATTTACGCAGTTTCAAAAATTAAAAAATTATAATTTTACAAGCGAATTAATTAACGAATTAACAAAATTTAATCAAAACACAAGGCGAATTTCTGTAATAAAACAAACTAAAAAATAAATATTTGGTAGTACATTATTTTTTCGATAAAAAGTGATCGAAAATGTTTTCAGTCAACTTTGTGTTTAGATTTTAACAATTCGACGTATAATTTAATTTCTATCTCGTCCTTGAAAATATGTAAAAAACCCCCTAATAATATTTCAATTTAAAAATATCAAAAATTAAATTTATATCAAATAAGACACTTTAAAAAAAATTCCATAACATAATAGACATATTATCTTAAACGATTCGCTAGTACGAATTTTAATAAAATCACACTAAAATAGTTGGTTAAATTTATGTTTTTTATGCAATATGTCTTTTGAAACGTATATGAGATAACCAGGTCTTGCGGTACTAAGCATTAAATCTACTTGCTACATGATAGTTGTCCCTATCCTCCTGTTTTATATGAGTGGTTTGTCGTGTTACGTATCTACCGCGCAAATCGAGAGATGGGTGTAGGAATCCGAATCAATAGTAATAACTGAATAAATTCTTCTAAATTATTTATACTTTTCAAATCAAATGTTTGTTGATTTTTTTCCATTTAATACTAATAATTTGGTCAAATTCAATCAATTGTCAATAATTAATTACAATACAACGACTAATTTGCACGAAATTATCAATTCTTTATTTTTTTAGTTCGTTTTTTAACCAAACATACCAAAGCCTGGATCCGAATTAAAATTGAAGTAATTTTTGTCTCCTAACATTTCATTTTTATCCAATACAAATTAAAACCATTAACGAAATAAAAGGAACTTTATTATTAACTCTAAATGTATATTAACAACTTAAAAAAAGAAGATAATTTTTTGCTCAAAATTAACAGAAAAAAAACAAGTAATAATTTAAAATGTATCAAAAAAATAGGTAATAGGTAAAATACATAAAAATTTAAACTGCCAAAATGAAAGAAAGTTTTATTTTAAAATTTTGTTAAAATTAAAAACAAAAAAACTATAACTAACAAACAAACAAAACACACTAAACACAAATAAAAAGACTTATTTATATTCATTGATATTTTATTTAATTTTTTTATAGTTTTTACTCTTTTTCTATTTTTCTCACTATAAAAAATTTTGTTGTTATGGTTTTTATGACGTAAATCATTAAAAATATTTTTAATTATTTAATTAATTAAATGAAAATAAGCAATTTATTAAAAATAATATATATAAAGAGAAATTTTGATTAGGAATGTATTAATTAAAAAAACGTTTCGTTTCTAACATTTATTTATATATATTTTGGAAAAGAAGATATTTCATTATTTTAATTTTAATTTTGTTATTTAGAAAATGTTTGTTAACTAATTTTAGCAAAATTGTTGGCTATAATATAATTGCTCACACGCACGAAATTATAAAATATATTTTTTAATCAAAATTTCTCGTATATAAATTTACTTAGAAAATACGGTTGTGTCAAATTACGATAGAAAAAAATTATAATAAATGAAAAATATAAATAATAAATTATTATTTATTAAAAATAAATTTAAAAAAATATTTTAAGAATATATAATAATCTAATAAATAAATAAACATAATAAATAAAAATATTGTATTCGCATCATATATAAGATTTCAAAAATATACAACAACAAAAATAAAATAGATAACTGAAAATATTTTTTAGAATAATTGATAATTTATATTTTAGAAATATTTAAAAACAAGGAAAAAAAGAAAGGTTTTTTTTTATAAAATCGTGGTATATTTGTACCCTCATTTTAGTGAAATATATTAAAAAAAAAAATATTTTGAGAAAATTGATGAAGTAATTGGTTTTTTCTAAGCAATAATATTTGAGTTTTTAATATCTATGCAGATAATTATGGTTTAATAATATTTATTATAATAAAAATTAATATTTTTTAAATAGAATACAATTTTTTATGCGTTTAGAGTGATTTTATGAATTACTCGATTTATATTTTGCATACTAATTTATTATTACGCATGCTTTTCATCTCTGTATTAAAGCTCAATTTACACTACACCTCTTTTAACATATGTCTCCTTATGTGCCTGTCTTAAAAACAGATTTGCAACAACTAATTTAACAAAAATCCATTTTCATTTGATAAAATAAATTCTAAAAGCAATGAATATTAAAAAATATTTTAAAATTTGTGCTCCGCAAACTATTTTTTAGACACAAACCTAAGGAGATATATGTTAAAAAAGGTGTAATGTAAATCGAGTTTAATCGTATAATTTAAAAAATCAGAAATAATATAATGAATTAAATGTACTTACCCCTACGCTACGGCAGTAGCAGCTGACGATTTCAAATTTCTAACTTCACAAAATAATAGTTTTGGTGTACAGAATTGCAAAAATTATTAACTAAATATAAGGAAATACAATTTAATAGATTCCCAATCGTAAAAAGGTGTGTAAAACAAATTTATAGACATTTTTTTTAAATATAATACACCTACAATTTTTTTATCATATAATATTTGAGGTTAAGTGGTTTGTTGTGCTACTGCCCTATATTGCCACATATTTTTATGGATATGCACTATACAGTAAAAGCAATGTTCCCTTTCTTTTTATTTTATTTCGGTCAATCATAAAATCTATAGTATAAATTTGATAAATGTTAAAGAGCAGTTTGTTGAGCATGTCCAATAATGCTGACGCGAGTCTAAACGGCATATATGGCAAGACGGAGGGCATAACCAATGAAAAGATTTTAACCAAAAAATTATATATTTAATAAAAATTCCTAAGCAAAAATATTGAAACAAATTATTTTAAATTTACTTGAATTGTTATTATCATTTATCAATATGAAATTTTACTTTTGATGATTTCTGTATATTAGACGAAACGTCATATAAATACAATAGACATTTTAGTTTGACTTTTTTTATTTAAAAGAAAATCGCTAAGCTGACTAAAATTGAAATATTTCAATAAAAAATGTTTTTTTTATTTACTCGATAAAACATTATATTCCCATAATTTAGAAATTAAATTATATAATATGTTCGTGTTCCCCACCAATAAAATAATCTCAAATTATAATAAATATTATTAAATAAAATTATTTTTCGAAAAAAAAACTCTTGTTGTAAAAATTGATGGTTTCTAGAAGAAATAAAAAAAATCAGAGAAAAAACATAGGAAAATCTCTGACACAAAAAAAACATAATGCATAAAATAGTAAAATTTTAAAAATAAATATATATTAAAACATAAAAGAACTACTCAGTACACACACAATATAATTAAAAACTATTCTTTAAAAATAAATTAAAAAAAAAACAAATCAAACTGAAATGCAAACACTTAATATTGTCAAATATTTTCAAAAAATTTATATTAGTCCTAAATTTATCAAAATTTAAAAATAATTTATTTATTTTACTTAGCAACTGCGCCAGAGCAATTTTTTGCACAATTTATTTTCTTAAAGCTCTATAGCTTGATACACGAAGTATTTTTTTTAATATTTGATTGTATATATCTTCGAATTTGTAGTTTTAGACGTTTACACTAATATACAGCACCATTGTCTTTTAAAATATAGTCACACAATGAGAGCAAATTTCAGGTGGCGACATCTTATTAGTGGTGACATGACAACGCCCAACCGCTTTAACGATCTTTTTTTTAATTCTAAAAACCAAAAACGATGTATAACTAGACATATCGACACAAGAAAATAATAGCTTGAAAGAGCTTCTTAGTATAGTTTCGTCTTTATAGTCTATTTTGGTTGCTATGTAAAATTTAATTTAATTTATTTATTTATTAAAAAAAATACAATCCATAGGCTTCAAAGCCTAGTATATACAGGATGTAGAGCATATAAATGTAGAAAAACAGTCTTATAAATAGAAAAAAAAATAACAAATTTTCCAATGCAAAAATTGAATAAGAAATTTATTGAATACTTCACAGTCCGAAAGATCCATCTCCCCCCAAATACACACCACCAAAGCCCCAGTAAACCCAACAAAATAGAAAAACTAAAAAAAAATTAAATTTTAAATTGAAATTAACAGTACTTGTTATCCCGAACACCCCGCAACTGCAGCCGCAAAAAAAGAAGAAAAAAATGAGACGGAATTAAAAGTTCCCCTCAAAGAAAAAAAGGAATAAATACAAAAGGAAGCGAGCTGTTAAATATTGAGGAATTGCTCACAATTTGATGGTAGCGACGTAAAAAAATGCAGCGGCAAAACAGCCGTGTTGACATGTCTATATTTCCATTGTCTTTGCTAAAAACAACATAGCAGCCACAATATGAAACCATTGCTTTGTTTTACATTTTTAGAAGGGAAATTTTATCGTTGTTTAGCCGTTTAAGCATATTAAAGCCTTTGGACGTTATGTCTTTGGGTGTTATGTCCTTTCACCTACAAAATGCAATGTTTAATTTAGCTTCCCAAAGATGTCGCCACTGAAATTTTGCTCTCATTGTGTGACTATATATACAGCACAAAAAATAAAATAAAAAATTGTTAAAATGTTATCGAATTTTTTGTGAACATTTATTTTTAAAAATTCGGTCGAACTTAGCGCTGTATATTAGGGTAAATACCTAAAAGTCGAAAATTTAAGATACATACCAGGCAATATTAAACTAAATTTTATTTTTTTTTAATTCATGAATCAATCTATGAAGGGGTAAAAGGAAAAAATGTGTACAACAAATTGTTTTGGTGTAGTTCCTATGTAACCCAAAAAAACGAAATTTTTCTTTTCATAGCAAATTTTGATTGTATAAACTAAAAATAAATTTATATTATAAATTAATTAGCTAAACACACTCACCAACCACCACATGTCAATATATATACAAAGTCTAACACAAACAAAAAAAGTTGTTATAAATTGTTGAAGTCATTCGTTTTATTGAATTTACGACTAAAATGACTAAATTAAAAATTGTTATCCTTCCTTTATCATACGAAAAGAGTTGTAATTTTTAGTTTACAGAAATTGTTAAAAAAAATATTTAATTATACTACTAAAAGGCTGTTATAATGTTTGTATCTTGTATGTATAATTTACAAGTCAGGAAACTTTATACTATAAACTATTTTTCATTTCCTTCTAAAAAAAGTTACGTTTATTTGGTGTTAGCTTAGGAGATTAGGATTAAGATGAGTGAGATCTTTAAAAACAAATCAAGCTAAAATAAATCCCTCCATAGCATAAATTAATAATTAATCAAAGAAAATGATTAATTTGATGATAATATTAAGTAGTTTTTTATTTCCTTTTAATTTTAGTAAAAATAAACGAACAATTTAAAAAAATATATTTTAATGTTGAAAATTTTATTGTGTGATTAAATTCTTGTTATTTAAATGATAGTTCGCTAAAAGACAAAAGCAGATATAGTGAATCTTCTCAAAATTCAATTAAAAACTATAATTTTGACAAATCTGATGCTGATACAAGAAAGAAATAAAGACAAACATACAAAATGTGTATCGGGTCGTGGTTAATTTATTATAAAGCTATAACTGAGTTAGTTAAATGTATTTTTGATAACCCTTTCGAACGTGGCGTACAATATTATTACATGAAATTATGAAAATAATTATTTATGTTTTAAATTTTAAAATAAATAATAAATACAAATTACAAAAAATTCAAATATATATGAAAAGGAAGTTTCATGAAAATTCTTAACCCAGTAGAATTAATTTCCGCTCGGAAGGGCTAAAAACAGACTAGATACAAAAAATGTATACTTGATTTGTTAAATGAAAATCCATAAAAAGGACTCAGTCATACATCACATTCAATTAATATAACGAGAAAAAAATGTTACATTTTGTAGAAATTTAGAAAAAATTCAGATAATTTATTTGGTACGAATAGTTCTACCCTCTATATAATAAGTAATGGTTAGAAAATTAGATTTTGTTAGATCAGAATTAAAAGAACTACTTTTATAGGAATTCCTGACCGCAGTACTATAAGTAGTGGCACCTCAACAAATTACATAGAAATAATAAATTATTATTTACAAGATTTGCCTTTTTAAAATACGAATCAAATATAACAAAATAAAAATTACAACTCTTTTTCGTTATGGTATTTGTGAAAATGTTATAAAAAAATAATTTAAAAATAATAATCTTAAAAACAAAAAGGAAGCAGAGAAAAATTACATATATGTGATAGCTATTAAAATATAATAATAATATATAATTATATATATGCGCATATATTATATACCTAACATTAATAATATATAGAAAATAATAAGCTATAAGTGACAAAAAAAAAAACAATTAATAAAATTTAGCATAAAAATAAAATAATTTGTTATAATTTTTTTTCTATTTATTTACATAAAATATATTGTAATAATTTATAACCTATATATAATTTATCCTTATATAAAAACCTAACTAAGAAAACTATATATTATATATAGTAAGTATAAATTATATAAACTATATACAAAATAATCTAAAATATATAATATAGTCAATTAGAATAAATATATTATTTATTATTTATTTTATTTATAAAATAAAGAAATAAAAAAAACTTAAATTTTAGGAACATAAATAAACACATACACACAACATACATAACTAAATAAAAAATATTATACTATATATACATAAAAAAAGACATAAAATATAATATAAAATAAAAATATAATACGGAAAAGAAATGCGAACAATAAGAAATTAAAATAAAAAAAATTGTTATAAGAAAATAAAACGGAAAATGGAAAACAAGAAAAATTATAATAATAATAATAAAGACAGCAACAATAAGAATGAGTTAGTGTTGTTTTATTTTATTCAAAAATATCAATCCTCGCATCAAACTCATATAAAAGATTTTAGTACATGAAAAAGCTCGTAGTACTAGTAACAAAATTGAAGGGTCCATACCAGCCACCAGGGCGTCAATTCAGCCAAATCTTGGGGTGGGGCGGTTAAATTTTTAATATATAGGATATCAACTATGATCGTGTACAGGCTATTTAAAGCTAAATAAAGTTTCCTCTTGCACTTTTTATTTGTCACTAAATGAGGAACCCTATCTGTTGGTATCATATTATAGCCATAGGGAACCAACGGCTTTAAGTGACTTTCGAACCACTTGCTTTTAATAAACCTTAGTGAATTAGAGGTGATAGCTCGGCTGTATATAAAAAATTTGTATAAACAGAATGTGCAACTCACAACCTCTTTAGTTCAAAGCAGTGACGTTATCCACCGCCTTACTTTTTATACCTAAAATAAGCCACTGGAAACTGTTGCGCTGTGGCTTATTTTAGTGGTGAATAAATTTATTTCTATTTAATTTAATTTTTCTCGTATTCTACTTCTAGAGTCTATAAAAAGCGACTATTTTACTTCTGTATATTTTTTGTATTGACGATTGAATTATTGTATCATTACAAAAAAATTATTAAGGCTGCAACTGGGGCGGGGCAATGGCCCCCAGCCCCTATCGCTCCGCTCCATACGCTTAAAATACGTTAAAGATATTGTCCTTACGTTTTATTTTTTAAAAATTTACAGAATTCGATAGCAAAACAATGAGGATAATGCCATATAGAAGACAATTAAAAATAGATCAAAATCTCTATAGTTAATAATTTATTTTTATTAGATGCGTAACTATTTGCACCGTATTATTATAAATTCAAATGCTTCAGACTATAACAGATAATATAATAATATAGGTCGATATAGTCGATCATTATTTCATAAAATTGTCTGCTTCTTTAAAAAAACGACCTACATTTCCTGTTTGAAATAAAAAAAATCTCTCCTCTTTCCTACTCTAACGCCATCTAACAGATAACTTGAAACAATAATATAACCTTAAAAAAACAAAAATATTTTTTTGTTTTGCAACAAAACAGAAAAATTATTATGAAGTAAACAAAAATACCAAATAAATTTCTTATTTATCAAAATTACCTAATTAAAATACACGAAAAATGGATTTTGATAGTCCGGATGTGGAAAAAGATTTTCCCGGACTCTATCTGTCCGGATCGGGTGGCAACAGGAAGAAGGACGATGAGGATTGTAAGTATATACCTTGGTTTAGAAGATTATTGTTTTGGGTGCGGCGGAAAAATTAATTAAAAATAATGTTTATTATAAATATTGTAGTTAGTGAAAGTGATCATGAAAAGATAAGTAAAAAAGAGCTACTACTTGGCCGACGTAAAGATAAAAAGGACAAAAAAGATCGAGGCTATGCAGCATTGGACGGAGAGAGTTCGCCCGAAGATGATCTTGACACAAAGTAAGTATTTTTGAGTATTTCAATAAATTAACTAATAATAACGCTATTTCTCTAGAAGTCCATCGAAGTCAGCAAAGAAATCAAAAGCTTTCAAGTTTCCAACAAAAAATAAAGAGAAACGCGAAAAGTCGAGGGAAAAGGAAAAAATCGAGGTGATAAGTAAGGAAAAGGATGGAACTGTTGATGGGTCGGGTGCAGCTGTCAGTGGAACTAGTATCATTGGCATTGTTAAGGACAAGTCTAAAAAAGATAAAGATAAGAAGGATAAGGATAAGAAAGATAAAACAAAGGACAAGGAGAAAAAAGATAAAAAATCAAAACAATCAAGCGTTAACGAGGAAATGTTGGATTTGGGAGGTAAACGGTTGCTATTTTTATTTTCTTCTTTTAAACAATTATATTTCAGAGGCCCAGCCAATATTCGGCGTATCTTTGGGTTTGTCTGTCGAACGAAGTAGATGTCACGACAATGTTAATCTACCGTTGGTCATTCGTGACTGCATTGATTTTCTGCAAGAGCACGGTTTGTCCAGTGAACAATTGTATAAGGTCGATGGAGTGAAAATCCGTTTGCAACAACTGAAAAATTTGTACAATAATCGTGAGTCGATTGGAACGAGTGATTTCGATGTGGCCACAGCATGTGGTTTGCTAAAATTATATTTCAAGTAAACTTTTTTAAATTTAGAATCTCGATTAGGATAATTTAAATTTGTTTTAGGGAATTGCCTGAGCCAATACTAACAACCGATCTATCGACTCGCTTCGAAGAGGCCGCAGCATTGCCATCGGTAACGCAGCAAGAAGAAGAATTATCCTCGCTAATAAATCAATTGCCAAGTTGTAATCGAACCTTATTGGTGTGGATGTTATTGCATTTAGATTCAGTCATACAATATGAAAAATCGAATAAAATGAATGCCCAGACGGTTGCAATGTTGTTAAGTCCAACTTTACAAATGTCACACCGTTTACTCGTTACAATACTGTGCTTTACTTCCACTCTCTTCGGTGACATTTCCCTGCAAAAGTAAGTATTTTCGGGAAGGTGTCCGATTTTGATTTGGAACTTAAAAAATCACGAAAATCGCATCTTTTTAGCTTAAGCTTTTTTTAGTTTAGTGTATCCGTATCCCTTTATCCTAAAGGGGAGTTATCCCAGATAACCAAACTGTAACAGTTTACGCTCCTTCCGCCAATATACGGAAAAGCGGACAAAATTTAAAAAAAAAAATCAGAGACATTCGTTTCACACTAATTGCTTTAACCCCTAAAGCTAAGTCTCTGGGTCTAATACTAGACTAAACTTATCTAGAATTTGAACGTTGGAGAATGGGTTAAAATGGCTAACGTCGCCCTCTACACGTGGGGGTGGGGCAAAGTAGTAGAAATGTATGAAGTTGAAAAGTCTTGAGGGGGGGGGGGGGCAAGAAAATCCCCCATGGAATACGACGTTTCGGAAAACTTGGGCCTTCGTCTAGGGGTGATCCAGTGGACGGGTGTTGTAAGGCCGCTTCTCCCTTAAGGATACCTTCC
>JANSTW010091001.1:0-11888 GCA_027564275.1 Diadocidia ferruginosa | reverse complement strand
GGGGAAGCGGGACGGGGGGGAAGGCGGTAGGATGGCAAGCGTGGCCGTCGAGACGGGGGGGGGGGGCAAAGTAGAAGACATGCATGACGTTGAAAAGAGTCGAGGGGGGGGGGGCAAGAAAATCCCCCATGCAATAAGACGTTTCGTAAAACTTGGGCCTTCGTCTATGGATGATCCATTGGACTGGTATTGTAAGGCCGATTCTCACTTAAGGATTACTTCTGTGTTGGCCAGCGTTAGATAAGAGCCATAACCATAAGAGTCTTGATAGAGTTCAACGTTCATAGTCAACAGAGGCCTTGAATGTATTTACAAATTTGTTACCACTTGACATACACATTAAATACAGAGCTAGTTGTAGTGCTATCAAAATTAGAGAATCTGGTTTGATAGCCCCTATGGTCACAGCAGCTTACTTTCATTAGTTGAAAATATAACTATGGTTCCTGAATTAGAACTAAACAAAATCTTTAACTCGTAAGTTTCCGACCAGAGAGCAGTGGGCATAAGGTAACCACTGTTGAGTTTCGACACGGTGATCTTCACTGACAGCTCGAAGCTAAACCGTGGGGTTGGTTCCGGTATTTTCTGTGAAACGCTGAAAATATCGAAATCAATCAGACTCCCAAATTTGGCGAGTGTCTTTCAGGCAGAAGTGTTTGCGATCTTCCTGGCTTGGTTGAAGGCAAGCGATGTTAGCGATTATTAGCTCAAATTGGTTACGAAACGCCATGAGGAACTGTCAGCTATTGGTGATCTCTATGGCTTAACTCTTGTCTGGGCTCCTGGTCATAGTTGAATCGTTAGAAATGAGCGTGTGGATAGACTGGCCAAACTTGGATCAGCTCTGGACAGCAATCTTGCTTGGGGAGTTCTTTCCTCCTTGAACTTAGTAAAGGTTCGTTTAAAAGTGCACTTCTTGCATTTAGTTGACTTGAAATGGAACAGAACTATCTCTTGTCATAGGGCAGGAAGACCTGGCCTTCGTACAATAAAGATAGAACAGACGCTCTTATGAGTCTCTCGATTGGTTGCGGTTCTCTCTGACCACTGGGCTATTGGGGTCCATGCGGCTAGGTTGGAGATCCCGCACAATGTAAGTTGTCGCAGTTGTTGTAATGTGAACGAACAGGAAACGGTCGAGAACTTCATTTGTGAGTGCCCTGCTCCCAGTAAATTGAGACATGGTTTTCTGCGAATTCGCATACTTACTGATTTGGCTCAGATAGCTGTCACGGAGATCTTCTAGGTTTTCTTAATTTAACTAGGTGAATCTGACGGGTCTGTTTTGTCATTCTGGGTTTTTCGTTTCTTGTGGTGTCAAAAGGCAGTATAGGTATTTCTTTTCCGTATGACGGGATAGAGTGGTGCTTAGTGCATACGGTGTACTTCAACCGAATAATTATTTAGTATTTTCATTTTTAATTTACTATTAATTTATATTTTACCAATTATAGTACTAAATGTAATTGGGATTTTTATAAATTTTTATTTTTATTGAATTTTAGTAGTGTAACTTACCGACAATAATATTATAATCTTTTACCTTGCGTTTGGTAAATTAAAAAAGTAAAAATCAGTTAAACCATTAAAATTAAGAACAAAATAACAGATTGCCTCTTAAAAAATTTCACAAAAACTATACTAATAGTACTTAAGAATCTCAAATATGTGTTCAACAAAAATATTAGACATAAGATAAGATAAATTTCTTATTATTATTATTCTGTATGTTTGTTTTATACAAAAACATCTTTAAAATATTCATAAGCCACATACCTCTATCTACCTAATAATCGCTACTATCTTATGCAGTGTAGGGTACCTTTTATTATTATTTATATTTACTTTATTTTAATCGAAATAAAAAAAATCATCTAATTTACCTATATAGAGCAGTAGAGACGCTTTTGTAATATTTGTTCAAGTGTTTTTTCAGTTTCTTGTCTTTATAATAATATGTTTTTGAATTTAAAAGTTGCTTAACAAAAAGACCTAAATCGACTATAGAAGAAAATATGTCTTGTAATATTTTTAAATTGAGAAAATCATTTTCTAAAAAGTAAGATTTAATAATTAATTATTTCTTTATTTTTAGTGATAGCAAAATTATATCTAAAGAATTAATTAACTAACCAAAATTATTTATCGAAAAACTTTCTTATCTCAAGCGATAAGCACTTAAGAAGCAGCTATATCAAATCTATGTTGACAATTTTAACAATATTTCTGTGATTTAAATTAATTATTCTAATATCAAATTATTGTAGTTTTAAATTAATTTTATTACAATTTTTAATTTTCTTATGTTTTGTAGACTTTCGACCAAAGTTGGTCTAAAGCCTATAAAACAAAAGAAAGTTATCAAGAAAACGACCGCCAGAAAGAAGCAACTTTATTAAAAGTTATGTTGATATTAATTTTATAAAGTGTAATAATTGAATTAATTTATTGCCTTTTTGAGCTTCTGCTCTGATAAAACTTAAACATTTTTTAATGTTAACCTGTTAATTTATTTAAGTTACAATTTATATAAAAAAAACTCATCCACTAACTAAAAATTAGGTATGTGCCACCAATAACATCGACCAGTCCAAATTTACCCGAAACTCCCGCGGAAATTGTGCATGAATTGAAGAAACAAGACAGTCTTCTGAATCAAATACATTCCGAAATGAATGCTGGATTTGTGTCCAAAAAGCGTGAAGAACAATTGTGGGAGGTGCAGAGAATTATCACACAGTTAAAAGTATACAATAAATTGAATTGTCAAATATTTTGTTATTTTAATTTCTCGTCTTGTGTACAGAGAAAACTAAGGACTTTTGAAAAGAAACCATCCGATGCCACACAAAAAAGTCTCGATGAGGTGGGCGAAAATGAAATGCCGATAGACCTGAATGTACGCAAAACAAAGTCATCTTGTTCGGATGATGAATCTCTAAAAACCATGACAGTATTATCCACAGAATCTACAACAAATACAGAAACTAAAACTACTCCACAGGTAATATATAGTTTGGAATTTTTTATATGTAAGAGATTTTAATCTCTAAATTCATTGGTAGATCTGTTAAAAAAATCGTTATTAATTAAAAACTATTAAAAATATTTTTTTAAATATTTAAAAATTTTACAGGCCACACCAGACAACAGTTCCGCGGCCATTGATGAAAAGCCGACCAAGGAAACAGCTTCTATCAGCGAAGACTTGTCACAAAATCTAATTAATATTCACGAAAGTGGACTGTTAATTTTACCCGAAAATCATCCAGAATTTTATAATCTTTTACGCTTACAATTGGAAAATCTAGAATTAACCCAATGGAAGGGACAACTACAGGCGCGCATCAATGCTGAACGTTCGGACATTGTTCGACTGAAAGATTTATTGAAAAATAATGATGCGCTGTCTGTGAAAATGAACAATGATCATGCGTACTCAACAATTGAATCAAATGCCGATGCTGACGAGGCCAATAACTATGAACAAATTATTGCACATTATGTAAAAGAAAATGCACTGTTGGAACAAAAGAAAACGATGTTAGCGCGTGAAATATTCGAAGAAAATATCGAACTAATTCAACTACAAGTTGATTTAACATTACAAAATTTTAAAATATAATTTTAAATAAATATAAAAACGTATAATAAGTAAATATTTAAAAACAGGCCATATGGAGGTACTGATGATGGGACGTAGGTCTTGAAACGAGTTTTAAGTGTATAGCTGAGTTTACTTCATGGAATATTTGTTTAAAAAAAACTAAAAAATTTAAGCTGGGCGTAGAAAGGAACGCTTTGCCCTGGCCGACCCATTAATTTATTTGAGAATAGTTTTACTTTGAATTAGACCGATTAGCCTGTTTTTAAATATTTACATATTTCAAATAAATCGTCGAAAAAAGTAAAATTATTCATAAAAGGTATAAATCCGAATAATTAATAGTTATAGGTATAAATGTCTATTTTATTGGTAAACATTAATATGCTAATCTAAATTATGGTAAATTAGATTTATCTTAAAAAAAATTCAAAAATAAATAAAATATGTTTACAGATATTTCAAAATATTATCAAGCTTTTATATGCGCGGACGCAATGGCGTCAGCAGAATATTTTTCAGAAGGTCATTTTTTAAGTTTATGAAACATATATGATTCTACAGTGATTTTAAACTTTCCAAGTGACATAGTGTTAATTGTAGGTCTTCGTCCACTAAGCCACATCTACAAACATAATATAATCAACGAAGATTTATATATAGATTATAAATCTTCTTTGATATAATCATTGGTCAAGATTCCAAATGTGCATTGTGCGTGTTTAGGACGTTATGGCCGGTGATGATGCTAACCACTTCCTTACATTTCTTGCAAGATAACATAAGGATGGATTTAGTTGTTTTCTCAGATATCTTACACACGAAGAACTTAGTTTCATGAGAGGCCGTTCTATCGCGCTGTTGATGTTTTGATTGCACCATTTCCTTACACACCCCAAGAACTGGTGTACAGCGATTCATTGCTAGAAAACTATTTTTTATGACTTATTGTATAGTTAAAAAGATTTAACTCCGCCATTTTAACCCGATTTCAAATTTTAAGACGGTTTTAGAAAATTAAATGTCAGCACTTATAAATTGTTTATATAGTTTCGTTAATGTGTCAAAAATTAAATTATTTCTCGAACGGATAGTTCTTGTTCAAGTCTATATTAAAAATAAAAACGACTGAAGTAGTGTAGAATTATCTCCTGAGATCTTCTATAAACTTTTTAGAGATGCATGGGGAAACCTTAAGAACAAATTTTGTTTAATAAAAAAATATTCTAAATGACCTTTTAGTCGATCCTCATAATTTTTTTTCACTATCCGAGCTTTAAATTTTCCATTTTTAAAACCTCGCCCTCCCCCTCGGAAATCGCCATAATTCCAGTATTTAAGACGTTTCTTCTCTGGAAAATATCCGTGCGCTGCAAACTCTTGGAACAAACGTTGTTCGGGCAGTCCTCTCTACCTTCCTTAAAAGTTTGGAAAGGATATGCCATTTTAGAACAAGAATTAAACATGTGTTATCCAGCATTAGATCCGTTTGAGAAATTACAAAGTCCGGTAACTGATAATTTCTAGCCGATTTAAAATTTTTTTTTTTTAAATCGCTTTAAAATTTAGCGAATATGCTCCTAATAGGACCCTATTCGCTCTATCCTGTATAAGGGGCCGTCCGTATATATTACGTAACGCTCTAAAGGTAGTGATGCCCGTACAGAACCTCAATTCGCTCCACAAAAGATATTGAAAAAGATTTTATTTAGCATCTTTTGCACCCTTAATTATAAATTTCTCAATTTTTTTTTAAATATTCATACAAACGGAATTTTAATCGACCAATGTTTCCGATGGGGTACTTCTTGTATATATTAATTATATTTCCACAAAGTATACTAATTTAACAGTATTTATTTTATATGTAGGGGAGCTTGATTCGAATTCCCTTAAGGTACTCGCAGAAGAGGACCTGACCTAAATCTTCTTGGTGCCGATTGGTGTTGCAGGAAGTCCAAAGATAGAACTTCAACGAAGTAAATGGCTCTGGAAAGAAATCGAGTGCGATGGAGGAAATTTGTTGATACCCTATTCTCATAAGCTATGGAGTAAAATACGAGATGATGATCACATTATACATTTGTTTATGATATTTTATTATAAAAATTATATAAATGTGTCCGCTAGTTGTCTAGCTAAAATCAGCGTGCCTAGATTGTTTCAATTAAAATTATTTAAAACGAAACAGGTTTCGCTTGTAGGTATATAACCCCTGATGTTTTCTCGAATTTTTCTTGATATTCTAGAAAATGACAGAATTCGTTGGAAAATCGATAAAGTATAGACTGGCAAAACATTGAAGATGGTGTAAAAAATGTTTTATTTATTTGTTTCATTTAACTAAATCTATTTTTTTAAAGAAATCCTTCATGTAATTGTATGTATACAATAGTTTTTTCTCATATTTTCCTTGATATGGAATGAAATTCAAAAAGAATCTGGTTAATTAAATAAAAAAAATGTGTTTCATTCGAAAATTCGAATATATACAGACAAGTAAGCAAAGGTATATAGATCCAAAGCATATATTTTCAAGCGGACATCTAATACATTTTTCATATCGTCAACAATCCATATAAAATTTATAAATCTAGTCTTTTCAAATACGCAATGTCTAGCTATTTTTTCTTCATCGGGCTAAACGCGAACTTGACTTTCATGTTTTAGCAATTTTTTTCTTCTAATCAAAAAGAAATATTATGATTTTATGTATACGCGAAAATTATTGTAAAAAAAATTCGCGCCCGTGTCGTCCACTTATCTATATTCAAATGTATTTTTAATCTGTGTGTATAGTATAGTAAGTAGACTAGACGATTAAGCGAGCATTTTTTGCAGAAAATTCAATAAAGAAAAAAATAAAGCAAAAAATGTCCGAGAAAATTTGCAGTGAAAATCAAGAAAATGAACAAACTTTAATAAATTTTCTGTGTGATGACAATCATTTCAACAATGAAAACTATAAATTGCGTGAACATGAGCTAGAATTGCTAAAGACAACGGAGTTTTGGGTCTTTGGATATGGTTCGTTGGTGTGGAAAGTGGATTTTCCTTATGAGGAAAATAAAACTGGTTACATATGTGGCTACCTGAGACGATTTTATCAAAACAGTATTGATCATCGAGGTACTGCCAAAAAGGTATAGATTTATTTATTTTTGAAATTAGGTCAATGATAAAATATAAACTTTTAGCCTGGGCGTGTTGTAACATTGGTACCATCAAGCGATCCAAAAACTAAAGTCCACGGCATGGCCTATAAAATACCGGACAGTAAGAAAATTGAGGTCATTAAACATTTGGATTTTCGGGAACAAAATGGTTATCAACGACATTTAGTAGATTTTTATCCAATAGCGCGAAATGAGCTAGAACCAAAAAAATTCCATAAAATGTTCATTTATGTTGCGACCAAAGATAACGAATCGTATGCTGGTCCAACTGATACACCACAACAATTGGCCAAACAAATCTATGAAGCCACTGGGAAAAGTGGTACAAATCGAGAGTATGTATACAAATTGGCTGATGCAATGAGGCAATTTTTTCCACAAGAAAACGATGAACATTTGTTTGAATTAGAAACCTGTTTAAAAGAATTGGAATCATAACAAAAGTTGTCTATAATTGCGAGTGTGATATTGTAACATAAATTCTCGAACATCCTGTTACAAATTCGTCACACTCACAGCTAGATTCAAAAACGACCGCCTGTCTATATAGAATATTTAGGCAACAATTTATTTTAAAATATATCATCACATGATCACAAATTTATACCAAATAATAATAACTAGCTAAATTAAAAAAGTTTATAAAACTGCTCTAATAAAATATTGAGATTTTTTTTTTATTAGTCAATTAAGATGTAAATTTGTATAAATTTTATATAAATTAGAAATTAGAATATATTTATATCAACATGAATATAATATGCGGATGACCTCGCCATATATGTCAACAAACTGCGGCCAGACTATACCCTTGACATACATTTTATCTATTAGAGATAAGTCCAAAATTGTTTAAATAAAATACATTTTCATAATACAAACACTTTATATAATCAATAATCCTATAAACATTTTTGCGATAAGATAAATGCGTGGTATTCTAAGATAGATGCGATTATTCAATACATACGATTATAGACTGCAGGATACCCATATAACACTACTATTACTTTATTCGAGTCCTCAATTTTAAGATAGAAAGATTAACTTTACAGAGTTTTCGCAAATTTATATAAATAATAATTAATTGTCTGTCCGTCTATCCAGAGCACTGCTAGAAGTTCTAGTAATGCCTTGCTGGTCTAAATCCGTCTATCCATTCAACAATAATTCAACAGTATATGCCAAAGAAAAAGTTTTACATCAGAATTTAGACCGCAATTTTGGTGCGAGTTTTTGTTGGGGGTTCCAATATATATACAATATATACTTTGCCCTGTTATTGTGAATTGGCGAGATCTCTGAGTCAAAGAGAAATGCCTCCCATACAAAAAATTGTCTGCAAAAATTTGTAATTTTCTTCATATACAGAACATTTTAATTTTAGAAAATTGTCTCGTATTTTGATTAATTTTAATCGTTGTAAATGGATGTGTTTATATTGTAGCCCTCTTTATGAATGTTCTCAGTGTTTTGACATTCTCTAAGGATTTATAATTTTTTTAAATAGTCAGGAAACAGTACAACAGAAATTTCTGCTAAAAACTTAAGCAGATTTCGATGGAAAAAATTAACCGATTGAACTGCGCCTTCTATAACAATCACAAAGTTTTGACATTCTCTAACGATTTCTAATCGAATGCCGGTAGAATCTAAAATACTTAGTCAGAAAACAGGCAAAAACAAGCAGCATACAGGCGGATTTCTTTTAAAAATTTAAATTGAACAGATTTCGATGGAAAATAAAACTAATTAATTATCTATTATTTCCAGAACCGAACACGTTTTTCTTGGGTATATATATGACCTGGAGAAGTAAGTTTCACGAAAAAATTTTTGGTTCCATTCCATATAAAGGCTATCATGGGATTATTTCCAGAACCGAACACATGAGCGAAGGTTCTCCTTGGGTATATATGACCTGGAAGTGTTCTGGTAATAATCCCATGCAGAACTCTAGAATGGAACCAACAATTTTTTCGAGAAACTATAACTTCTCCAGTTCATATATACCCAAGGAAAACCTTCTCACGTGTTCGGTTCTGGAAATAATCCCATATACTTATAATACCAAAGCTCTATAAGTTTTTGTTAACGCGTCTAGAGACGATTTCTTAAAATATTCTATCCAGCCGTAATATCAAATGAGGATCTGTGGAGTGAAACGGGTTGAAAAAAATTGAAGCAATGATAAGGCGTAGAAAGTGGAATTTATATTGGAGATACTCTGCGCAAACCGAGTAGAGAAACAGCGAGAGTGGCGCTATAGAGTATAACCCACAGGTAAATCGCAGACCTGGCCGACCCAATGCTTCGTGGCATCGAACATCGTTGCAGGAAGCCAAAGCTGAGGGGAAGGCAAGTTATTGGCAAGAAATAGAATGCGATGGTAAGGCATTTGTGGATGCCCTATGCTTTCGCGTCTAGAAGTAAAGGATAAGATAATGATGATAATGAAAAAGATATTCCGGATGACCTTTTATATAGTAGATCCTCATAATTTTTTACTCTATCCGTGCTTTTAATTTGCCAGTTTTTAAACCTTCCTTCCCCTTGGAAAAAAAATCCGCAAGCACCATAAACTACTCCAGTATTTAAGCCCCCTTTCTCTGAAAAAGAAATTGATAAGAAATAGAATGCGATGGTAAGACATTATTGTGGATGACCTATGTATCGCGTCTAGAAGAAAAAGATAAGAAGATGATGATGTTGAAAAAGATATTCCGGATGACCTTTTAGTAGATCCTCGTAAATTTTTACTCTATCCGGGCTTTTAATTTTCCAGTTTTTAAACCTTCCTTTCCCTTGGAAAGAAGCACCATAAACTACTCCAGTATTTAAGCCCCCCTCCTCTGAAAAAGAACCGGTGCGCTGCGAACTCTTGGAACACACGTTGTTCGGGCAGACTAAGATGAGGGGAAGGAATGGCGTGACCTCAAGAAATAGATTGTGATGGTATTATGGCATTTGCACTATGCTTTCGCGTCTAGAAGTAAAGTATTTATAATTCAGCTGCTGGACACATAATATAGAAACATTTGTATGGTTTCTCTTATATATCGCTTTAATTTTTACATCTTCGATTTCTTTGGAAAATTTAGGAAATGGTTTGCATTCGCGCTATTGAGTTTCTTTGATTTTCTAATTTAATAAAACCAATTACTTATTTGCTTTATAGGTCAATAAAGTCATCGCACAGCCTCAAGGCTATGCGCACATAAAAAGCATTTTGATCAGCCTTGACATATATTTCTATAGACGCGACTAATATTGTTTGATGTTTTTTTTTGTAATAATATCAGGGGCGATAACCTAGTTCAAGAAATAATTACAAACAATATTAATTTTTGATTTTTATTTACTAAATTTATATTTGAAAAATGTTAATATATAATTATAATTTATTTTTTCTGATTATCCATTTCTTCGATGAAATTTCGAACTCTTTGAAAGGCTTTCGATGCATCGTCCGTACGATGACAAATCTCCTGAGCCATTAAATCACGTAATACCGTTGCCTGTAAATCACTTGACTCTGCATCCAAATACAATTCTTCCATGTCGTCGGTCTGCGATAAGCCGGCCTTTAGCTGAGCGCTCCACTCTAGCAATTCTAAGCGTTCTGCGTGGAGTTCAGTCAACCGTTCTATTTTCGCATTCCTATCGGTTACCATGTCCAAAATTTCATTTTTCAACAATGACAAGTCGTATATATTAAACTTTTCCTCAAATTCCTTGTCCTCAACAAATTCAATGTTCGCGTTGCATATTTTCTCAACTTCTTTGTAAAAATGTCGGTGGAAATTTTTCTCCTCGCTGTGCGTTAGGTCGGGTGAAGAACAATTACTTGAGTCCAATCCTGTAATTAGGTAAACATATTATAAAAATAAGGTTATGTATACGTGTGAAATTGAAATTAAGGAAATGTATTAAGAATTTTATTAGTTCTTAGAATTAGAAATAAAAACCTGTTTTATTAATACACAAACTATTTTTTCCATTGGTCCGAAATTTCTTATCGCCATGGAACTTACCTAACAATGAATTGGAATTATCTAATTTCAGATAATCGGACGCATTTAAACTGTGTTGAGATAGCGACAATTTATCCTTGCATTCATCGTCCAAATCCAGTTTGTCGAGATTCAGGGAACTGGCGCTGTCCATTAGGGTTTTCTGTATTAGGAAATTATCCTTTTCGACCTCATAATCCTTGATCAGTTGTTCCAATTCGGCAATGTCCATCTTTTTCGTTTATATTACAAAATTGAAATTATACCAAGAAATATATAATCTTGAAAATATGATCAGAACAACTCAGAATAAAGATGCTCGCGCGTTCCTTGTAAAATGTAAATTGTATTTTGTAAATTGTTTTTGTAATGATTTGAGATTTTTATTTTATGACGTTTTGTCAGCGCGCGTGCAGCGCTGCTATAGGAGAAATGTTTATTCAGCATTTATTTTTAATGAAATTTTATTCAAGAGGGATTTTTTTTAACGGAAACAAAATTTGACTTTATTTTAGAGCGCAGGGTAAGAATTATCATTTTTAGCATAGGAATTATTTGATGATAAGGAACGATATAGTGAAATATGTCGAATATCTTGAGAGCGAAAAGTTTAATGGCGAAATCTATAAAAATATTTAAGCGAAAATAGGATTGTACAGAAAAATTATTCCACTTATTTTTCCTTGATTTATGAAAATTAGTGGGATCAATTTACTACATTTTATCATAGTGACCAACGTAAAAACCCAAAAATAAAAATGGAATGCATTTTTTTAATAAAATATATTCATAATAGGATTGCCCAGAAAAAAAAATTCCACTTATTCCTATTTTATATATGTTAGAAAACCCAAAAAGAAATCTGCGTGTATGACTTAATTTATTTTAACGGCCATAATTTTAATTATTTAAATTTTACCGAATCCATTTTATGCTTGGTGGGTTCGTTCTTTTTACCATATTATCATTGTTACTAACATAAAAAACCAAAACCAAAAAATAAATTGTATTTTTTTTAAGGGGATAGTATGCGGTCTTTTTAACCAGCAGGGTAAAAATATGCCTATTTTCATGTTTTTTCCGACACGATAA
>JANSTW010091000.1:0-44960 GCA_027564275.1 Diadocidia ferruginosa | reverse complement strand
CATTTTTGTATTTTTTGTTCACATTTTTTTCTAGTTTTTTTCATGATCTTTTAAAAAGATATGTGAAACCGTTCCTTAATGCATTTTATCTAGGCGGCATACTAAACAAACTTTTGTTTGATAAACATGGTTGATGGCTATATCAGTCTTATTTGAACCAATATTAAAAAAATTAAAAAAAATCTGGTAGATTTAATTTAATTATGATAATTAAAATTTAAAAAATTAACGAGCAATGGTAAAATTAATCAGTTATTTCAATTCAAGTTTCTGCAAAAGGTTTAATAAAGTTTTTGTTTAGTTTGAAAAAAAAATCTGATTTTATAAGCAAAGTTCACTTTAAACAAATTTTTTTATATTGACTGACACAAATTGTTTATTAAACACAGTTTGTTTATTTCGCTATAAACAAAAGCAGTACAATAGTACAGAAAAAAAACATTTTTTCAATTTTGACGGACCACCCTGTAGTAAGCTACAGGAGTTCGCGGCTAAAGACTTTCTCGGGGTGATACTATGAACTATTACCTAACATCTTGGTTTCAAATTCTCTCTAGTGCCAGAAAATTCCGCTTCAAAACATAAAATGGCTGAACTAAATGTATATTATAGTAAAACTAAAACAATCCAAGTTCGCTCTATATATATATCGATACAATTTATATTATCTTTAGAAATAATAAAATAAAAAATAAAATATATAGATAGTTAGTAGATAATTTCCCATTATCAATTCTTGACTCTAGGTACAATATATATATTATATATTATACCTATATACGATAGGCAGATACTTAAAAGTTAAAATAAAAATATGCATGCGTCAATGCGTGTCAATATTTTAATTCAAATTTAGTATTGTTATCCATGTTTTACTGGTGCTATATCGTATTGATAAAGTCGATAAAATAATTCGCAATTAAAAATAAAAATGAACTTCAAAGGAAAAGTTGTATTAATTACTGGTGCAAGTTCAGGCATTGGTGCCGAAACCGCCATATATCTATCTAATTATGGTGCATCTGTTGCGTTAGTCGGACGAAATGCTGTGAATTTACGTGAAGTTGCAGACAAGTGTACAAAAGCAGGTTCGCCAAAAGCATTAACTATTGCTGCCGATGTTAACGACGATACTGACAAGATAATTGATGAAACTATACAAGAATTTGGACAAATCGATGTTTTGGTAAATAATGTTGGCGTTGGTGGACCAGCTTCTATAGAAACAATAAAACTTGAAGATTATGACCGGATTATGAACACGAATGTTCGGAGCGTTCTTAATTTGACAATGTTAGCTGTTCCGCATTTAGTAAAATCCAAAGGAAACATTGTAAATGTATCCAGCATAGCAGGGACAAGATCATTTTCTGGTATTTTAGCATATTGTATGTCGAAATCAACATTAGATCAGTTTACTAAATGTGTATCATTGGAATTGGCGGCAAAAGGAGTTCGAGTAAATTCTGTTAATCCAGCCGTTATTATTACAAATTTTCACAGGAATGTGGGGATGACCGAAGACGAGTACGCTAAATATATTGCACACTGTAATACAACTCACCCGGTCGGGCGAGTTGGAAAGGCTCCAGAAGTTGCAGCCGCTATAGCATTTTTGGCCAGTGATGAAGCTAGTTTTATAACTGGTGTCTTATTGCCAGTGTGTGGTGGAAAAAATAATGTATAAATTGTATAACATATAGTTTAATAAAAAAAATATATAACAAAATTAAATAATGACAGCAGTAGTGCTTGATACTGACACGCGATGTTTGCATAAATATATTTTTTAAATAATAAAATTTAAAAAAAAATTAAAAAATTTGAACCAATTTTTCTGGAATATGTATATATGCACTAATGTTCAAATTTTGTCATGAAAAAATTAAGAACCTAGTAATCAGATTAAACAGTGGTTTATCCCAATATACCCTAATCGGATTGTAGCGCAAATTATTATTATTAATGGAAAATGAATTCTTATCGACCGTGTTTTTATGAAAACTTGAATACATTTATCGGACAATGCAGTCAATGAGAGATTTTATTACAATAAAATGAGACACTGGAACAGTTCCTGTGCCTATTATAATACGTCCCAATCATCAGAACAATTCGTTTATGAAATCACCCGTGGTAATGCTGTCGCAAATTTTAAAGAAAACAAAACTTGAAAAAGCAAAACATTTTTTAAATATAATCTTTTATACACTCGTATAAATATATATTTATATATGTACAATTTTATCACAATTATTGTATAGTAAAAATTTACAAATTTCAAATCAATACAACAGTGATATAATGATATATAAGAAAGCGAGAAATACCTACCTAATTAATTTTTTTTTTTTGCTTTAGTCCAAGCGAAATAAGGGAAAATTAATTCTTGTCGATGTCACATTTTATTATAATATTGTCATTGTCCGATAAATGTATATTCAAATTATTATTAATGTTCAAATTTGATTTTTTTAATATTAAAATAAAATAAGAAAAAACATTATTGTTTCACTCTTTCTATATCATTTATATCAATGCCAGTAAAAAAATTATAACGTTTTATCTTAAGATGAGGGCTCAACGTGCATCGAGGTTATATAAACCATTTTTTTGTAGGTATTATAAGAACAAAGCGTCAAAGCGTATATATGATGTCATATAGCTAGTCAGCATAGAGCAGTGAGTAGCTTCAAGGCTTTGTGTCCAAGAGGTTGATTATTATTACGAATTCTGTGTAAAATCTTATATTTTATCAGACCCAAATTCAATTTTCAAATATAACGATTTTCAAGTACCAAATATATATAGGTAGTTGGAGTTGCTCAAATGTAAACTTTTTCTTATAAAGTCGATAAGGTAGATTTTGTATATTTTTTTTTGTATATTTTTCTTATTTGCGGCAAATGGCAATTTTTTTGTTCTAAAGTGGAGGAGTTCGAAGGTTAAGTGCCGCGAGAAAAACTAATTTAATTTAATTATTTTTAAAGCCAAATAAGTAAGTTTATTTTATATTTATTACGATTTAACCAAATAAGCTAATACACCATGCGTATATATAATAAGTTTTATTGAAATTGAATGCCATTGTTTTGTTTGTTTTACTAATAAGAATAAATATAAAGCACGAGTACTGTTTTTAATCAATCCTGGAAACATAGATAAAGATTAAGTATAATCTATATAATTTTACTATATAACCAGTAGCCGCAACTAGGTATATAACATAACAAGAAACTATAATATATTAATTTGTTTTACTAGCATATGGATTAGATAAAAGAAAAATTATTTGGGGAAACTTTACAATTCCCTGATATATATAGTTAACTATTTGCCTTTTTACCAAATTGCTTGCCAGAGTCGAGATTTGCTGAAAGAACTTAACATTATTAAGTAAATCGTAAATTATAATTTGCAGCGATGGATTTTACCGGTAAAGTTATATTGATAACAGGTGCTAGTTCAGGCATTGGAGCTAGCACGGCAATATTCTTGAGTAAATTGGGAGCCACCGTAGTGTTAACCGGTCGCAATGAGGCAAATTTAAAAGAAACAGCTGAAAAATGTTTAACAGCTACTGGGGCTTTAGCAAATACATTACAATTAATTGGTGATGTGACTAATGAAACAGATGCTGTCCGCATAATTGAGGAAACCATAACGAAATTCGGTAAATTAGATGTACTTGTAAATAATGCTGGTATTTTAGACCGTGGCACTATCGAAACAACTTCATTGGCTCAGTATGATCGAATTATGAACACGAATGTTCGAAGTGTTTATCATTTGACAATGTTGGCTGTTCCACACTTGATATCGTCTAAAGGAAATATTATCAATGTTTCAAGTGTTAATGGAATTCGATCGTTTCCTGGCGTTCTTGCCTATAATATGTCAAAATCTGCATTGGATCAATTTACACGTTGTACCGCTCTTGAACTGGCCGGCAAAGGTGTT
Source organism: Diadocidia ferruginosa (assembly GCA_027564275.1). NCBI lineage: Eukaryota > Metazoa > Arthropoda > Insecta > Diptera > Diadocidiidae > Diadocidia > Diadocidia ferruginosa. The sequence goes on along the minus strand of JANSTW010091000.1, from coordinate 41,000 downwards.
CGTGTTAACTCTGTAAATCCCGGTGTAATCTTAACTGATATTCATAAACGTGGTGGCATGGATGAAATTGCGTATCAACAATTTCTAGAACACTGCAAGACGACACATGCACTCGGTCGACATGGATACGATTATGAAGTGGCCGGGGCTATTGCATTTTTGGCTAGCGATTTGGCCACATTTATAACGGGCACTCAATTGCCCGTCGATGGGGGTCGTCATGCAATGTGTCCACGTTAATTAAATTAATATTCATTATATGTGTAAATGGCATTTATTCGTATTTCAATAAAAAGAATGTTTTATTTTCGTATTCATTATTTTTCGCATTAAATTTCTAGAAATGGATTTCAAAGGGAAAGTTGTCTTAATTACTGGCGCTAGTTCTGGTATTGGAGCTGGTACAGCTATATACTTGGCAAAATTGGGCGCATCGTTAGCGTTAACTGGTCGAAATGATCAGAACCTTCAGGACACAATTGATCAGTGCATTGTTCCGCAAAACATTCCAAAACCATTGAAAATTGTAGCCGATGTTACTGATGAGAATGATGCTGTTAAAATTATCGATAAAACGATTGAAATTTACGGTCGTTTAGATATTCTTATAAATGGAGCTGGAATTATTGAAAATGGTACAATTGAAACGACAACATTGGATCAATTCGATCGTATTACAAACACAAATGTTCGGGCTTTGTACTATTTAACGATGCTGGCTGTTCCTCATCTGATCAAAACCAAAGGAAATATTGTTAACATATCGAGTGTAACAGGCATACGATCATTTCCAAATGTTTTAGCCTATAATATGTCCAAATCGTCTGTAGACCAATTTACAAAATGCACAGCACTGGAATTGGCACCGAAAGGTGTCCGTGTAAATTCGGTAAATCCTGGCGTTATTGTGACAGAACTTCATAAACGTGGCGGCTTAAATAATGCCGAGTACGCAAAATTTTTGGAACATTCCAAGACAACGCATGCTCTGGGTCGTGCCGGAAATGTCGAAGAAGTTGCATCGGCAATTGCATTTTTGGCCAGTGATTTGGCTTCTTTTATTACGGGCGTTCAGTTGCCCGTTGATGGTGGTCGACATGCAATGTGCCCCCGTTAAGTATACAATATTCCATTAAAATACATTTCTATATTTATTTTATTAAATTTAATTTTTTCTTTAAATTAATATACAAAATATAACACATAAGGTAAAAAAAATTTGATTTAAATCAATTAATGCTAGGAGAAACTGGCCTTACATTTACAACTTGAAATATTTTATCAATTAGACTTAAGTTACTCGTAAAGTTAACATTTTAAGCATAGCTATACCAATGCCAATCTTGCTTAATTAAATCAGAACCCATTTCTCCAATCATTATGGTCGGCGCATTTGTATTTCCACTTACAATAGTTGGCATTATACTGGCGTCAATAACTCTTAGTCCTTTAACACCGTGCACTTTTAGTCGTGAATCTACCACAGCTTGTTTATCCCATTTTGGGCCCATTTTGCAAGTTCCTACCGAATGAAACGCCGTTGATGACATCTGTCTTGAATAACATTCCCAATATGGGTCGCTATCGAATTCCAAATTATCACAATCGGTAAGATTAATTTTAATTAACTGTCCTTGCACATCATTGAATGCCGTTGTGTTCAGCATTTTAAGTCCGATTCGAATACCGGCGACAAGAGTATCCACGTCACGTTGGTCTGCCAAATAATTGGTGTAAATTTTGGGTGGGTCATTAGGATTATTACTTTGAATTTCAACTCTACCCATTGATTTAGGCTTAAGCAAATCGGCTATAAGGAAAAATGTATCTGCATTTTTATTTGCTTCATACAAACTCTGAACAATCTCATCTTTATAATTATAAGTTTGCATAATTAAATTTAAATAGGCATTGTCTTGTGAAAAGAATCCAACATTAAATTGAATATCCGGATATATGGGGTCATTAACAGTGCTTACAAACCCGTTGATTGGTTGAAATCCAAGTGTTCCAAAATAATTTTGTCTCTTTGTTAAATATTGAAAATAACTGTCCGCGATAAATTCGGTGCTCATGGCTTGTGATAATTTTTCATGATATGAAAAGGCCAATGGAACAATTACGTGATCTTGGAAATTTCGACCAACTGGTAGATTATGCCTAACCGTTACATTGTTTCGCTTCAGCACTTCCTCCGGACCTATTCCCGATAACATTAAAATCTGCGGTGTATTGATAACACCTGCTGATATAATTACTTCTTTTTTGGCGAAAGCTTGCAGAGTTGTACCATTTTTAAGAACGAAATTTACACCCGAAGCAGAACCATCATCATGGAATAGGATATTTGTCACAAGTGCATTCTTAATGACATTTAGATTAGTCCGATTATTTGCTGGAACTAAGAATGCATTGGCCGCACTGCAACGATTGCCAAAATCCTCGGTAGCTTCAAGCAATGCAGTGCCTATATGTTTTTCACCATTTATGTCATCGAGGTAATGGTAACCCATTTCTTCAAAACTATCTCTTATCGAGAATTGTTGATTGCCTGTATAATTAAAATGATCAATTTTTAATGGACCACCTGTCGAATGGTATGTCTTGTCAGCGGCAATAACTGGCACTCGGTTGTCTTCCGATTTTTTGAAATATTTCAACACATTATTCCAATTCCACGCAAAATTACCTAAATCAGCCCATTCGTCGTAATCACGTCTATTTCCCCGAACGTATAGCATATCATTGTGGCTACTGCAGCCACCCAACATCTTTCCACGTGGAATATTTGTTCCATTTTTGGTACCAAGAGATCCAGTCAACGACGGTTCAGCATTATAAGTCCAATCATATTCAGAGTTGATCAGATAAAAAGTTAATTCAGGTATCTAAGAACAAAAACATTGAATTAAATTATTTGTTTTTTTAATTAAATGTATTTACAGTGGCTTCTAGCGGAGGATCTCCGCCAGCTTCTAGTAGCAATATTTTCCAGTTTTTATTTTCACTTAAACGATTAGCCAGCACCGATCCAGCAGATCCGGCTCCAACAATTATAAAATCATATTCCGGTAATCCTGTGCGAGTACAATATAATGAAAATTCATTTTTAATTTTTAAATGCGGTAAATCACAAGAGCGCTTTGAATGTCTAATAATAATATATATTAGTATTAAATATTGTTGTAAACATTACCATTTTGTTCAGCTGTCGGTCCATAATCCGCAGGCCAATCTGGAATCAAACCACATTGATCCGCAAATAATGTCTGTATTAATAGTCCTAAAAGCTGGCTGGCTGGTCCGATACTTTGACTTGAGCACGGTAATGATGCCAATAAGTCTGCCATATTATACAAGGTTTTTCAAAGGTAATTCGGAATTAAACTGTTCATATGTTGAAATGTATGCGATTTAACTGCTTCGTTGCTGATAAGTTTCTATTAATATAATGCGAACAAGCAGATTTAATTATACCGTTATCTTATTAATATAATCGAGAATAATAAATATCGAATATTTTTAATAGAATTAATATTTATTATTTAACTGCGCTTTCCAAGAACCATCTGTTATAACCAATATAAGTACTTTATATTTAAATATTTCAGTTTATTCAAATACTGTTAAGTACACATTAAAATAAACCTAAGTCATAATAGCTACATTCGAACGTATCGGAATTTTAATCTCGACTCGATACCGATAATATCGAGTTTCATAATCGGGCCTCTGCTTGGCGGCAATCTGCTTAATATTTTAAACAAATAAAACCATCTCTTCTTTTTATATTAATAATTTATTAACCTTTTTATCCAACATATTTTATTTATTTAAATATTTAAAATTCTGTCAAAGAATGTAGGATTCAGACAAAAACCGTGGTTGGTCCACCACAGAATAAACATAAAAGGCAGCTCACTGCATTCATTTTTTTCTAATATTCGAAATCAAAGATTTTTAAAATATTTGTTTAATAATTTATGAATCCACGGAAATCGATAAGAATGTAAAAGAATAAGTTGCATTATTTTTGTTGCACAGCAATATTTGTAACGGGCAAACAAATACAAAAGAAAGTATAGCAGTTTGTAAAATATTTTATATAAAAATGGTTCTTAGACAATATTTGTCAATTCTTTACAATAATATTGTTTATCTATAACTAATCTGGCCGTTCCGGTGAAAACAATCTTGTCGACTTGTATGCATTCATACGAAACTTTAATCAACTTTCTTCGTTCCAAGACTTCAACGACAATTTCTATTGGCTGCTCTACGACACATTTATGTGGAAATGAGAATTGTTGTGAGACGACAATTGTTCCTGGACCGGGGAGCTTAGTACCAATTAATGCTGCAACTAAACCATTCAGCAGTGCACCATGAACTAATGGGCTTTTGTTAGACTCTGTTAGTTGATGTATTGGATTATAGTCGCCGGTTAGTTCAGTGAATCTATCAACATCATTTTGCGTTATTATCTTTGTTTCTCGAACTATTGAATTTGTTGAACTACAATTTCGTTTGGCAACTTGTCGAAGGACTAGCTGTCGTAAGTTGTTCATTGTCACAATAATCGGTAACAAATAATCTAGCGATTTGACGAACGTAATTGTTTGCGGCAGTCGATTGAATATTTTTAATTTGCTTGATATTTTCTTTGGTGCAAATTTGTTGCTTTGTTTTTGGCTCTGCTTTTATTAAAAGGAACAAAAACGTTGTAATTGAGTTTATAACAATTTGATCATTTGAATTGTACAACAGTTTCGATATGAGCGGTAATCCTTGGGTGATTATTTCCTCATTAAAATTATGATCTAAAAATAAGAAATTGTGAAAATATTTTTTTGCAATATTTTTTTTTTACCCAAACATATGTTACAAATTCCACTTATCCCGTGCAGAGTTATGCGTTCGTTGTACGACGACAGGAGTTCAAAAAATAATTGAAGTATCGAATGTTTCTTGAAATATGGATAATTGATGGGATCGTAACCGAAATTGGCTAAATTTGCTGTTACTTGTTCTTTGGCCTCTGAAAGTTAAATTATTATTAAATTATTCTAATTTGGTATGATAAAATAGTTTGCTTCCAATGAAGTTTGTTACCTGAATTAGTTGTTTCATAATATTCGTCAGCCAACAGTCCAATATATTCTTCACGATCGATACCCTCCTTTGGTGTACGTCTCTTTAGTCTTTCTCTTGTGTTAAACATTAAATCTTTACCGACAAATATTGCATAAGATCATAAAATAAATTAATTTAAAAACAGGTAAACAAACAACATATAATAAAAACACTTATCAGCTGTATTATAAAATGTAAACTTGAATCTAGTACAATATTTGTTTCGTTAAGTTTTATGTAAGCAATTTTATAACATAACCTAAAAAAGTGGAAATAGTATTTTTAAAAGACGTGCGAGATTTCTACGCAATAATTAAATTAGTTTTGCCAAAATAAAATGTCGAAATATGTTGATCTACTAAAAACTGGCACAAATTATGCACGCCGCATGACACATCTATCGAATCGAATTTTCGGTGAAGTGACCAGACAAACAAATCCAAAATCAATGCGTGTTGTACGGATGTTCAGCGAGAAACCATTGTATTTGAAAGAAGAAGTTACCAATTACTATCCTCGGCACGTTGAAACCAACAATTTGGTGAGACAGCTGCGATACTATGGACTGTTCCGTGATGAACATCAAGATTTCAAAGAGGAAATGATTCGTCTGAGGGTGCTGCGTGGAAAGCCGCCGAAAAAGCGAGGCGACGGTCCAAAGCCAAAATAGAATTCTATTATTTAAATTTACCAAATTTCTTATAAAATTGCTTAAAATATATTTATTAATAAAATGTTAGATTTTTAAAGGAAATAATATATTAAAGTTTAGAATTATTTTTCTTTCCAGATTCCTAATTTATGAAGAGATTTGACGATTGAGGCCTGTAATTTATTTATTACTCCTTGAATACATCAGTAACATGATCTTTTATTTATTAAAGATATTACCAACTTTTTAAATATATTATGAGCAAAATAAGAATAAATATTTAATTTTGTATATCTTAGATATAGATATTATTATTAAATTCAAAATTGTCTGATTAATTCATAAAATCAAAATAACATTTGTATGGTTTTTTTAGATTATGTAAACCCTTTATTTACTTCTTGTTTTGATTTCTTTCGTTAAATTCTATGACGTCATCGCACTGAAATGTCATTTACTTTACAATTTTTGTGCAATGTTGTCATTTTCTTCACGACGCGATGAAAATTTATGGAAAATAATGAGTTTTCTTTTTTAAATTAATTTAGAAAAAATAGTGAATAGTTAATTTAAAAGTAGTTTAGATGCGAGCAATTAAGTTTGTCAAAAAGAAATAAAATAAAATGGAAAATCCAGCCCAAGTAAGTATTATAGTGCGATCAAAATCAAATTTGTTGTGCAACAGAATAATAATGTCGATTACAGGGAGGCGAGTCTACGTCCAAAAAGGGTCCTTTCGATGCCCTGGATCGTGACGAGTTGATAAAGAAATGTAAAGGATTGCTGGCCATAGCCAAAAATGCCAAACAGGCCAAGGATGGTAAGCGTATATATTTCGTGTGACAAACATAGTTAACTTGAATTATTGCAGAATGTTCTGAGGAAATTGTTAAACTTAAAGAAATAATCAAAAATAATGAGACACAAAAGTCGGCCGACAAAGAGGGACTACGAGCCATGCAGGAAATAGTCCAATCATTGACCGAGCAAAAACTATCACAAGTCAATCGAATAACTGATTTGGAAAAATCATTGTCCCTAGCTAATCGTCAGCTAAACGAGAATATTGATACATTAAAATTGCATTCCGAGCAGCAGATCGAAAATGAATCTATGCAACGACAAATCAAACGGTTAACCGAAGAAAATGAAGAATTAATTTCTGATTTACAACAATTAGAACAACAATCAGAGCAAGCAAACGAATTGATTGTTAAGCAGAAGCAAGAACTCGCTTTACTCGAAGAGATCACCGAAAAACATAATCAATCTAATAGTTTGTTGGACAGTACCAAGGGATTGCTGAAGGCCGAAGTGGAAAAATCAAATGATTTGCATTTAAAGTGTACAGAATTGCAGTCTGAACTTGAAGCTTTAAAAGCTTCTAAAGATTCAAAAGATTTTGATGCGACGCAATTGAATGAATTAGAAAATGAAAATAAATCGTTGAAATCTGCTCAACAGGCAGACATTTCAAGATTAAATGAATTAAATTTAAAGTACACAGATTTACTTACCGAAACAAAACGATTGGACGATGTACAGGAAAAGTTGAAGGATTTACAAAACGAAAATGACTCACTTAAGTCAGACTCCGAGCAATTGCTGTTGAAATTTAAAGCATTAGAAAGTTCGAACGAGCAATTAAATGCAATTCAACAGTCTGACTGTGAAAAATATGAGCATTTGACTGACCGATACAATTGTTTAGAAAATGAAAACCTGCTCCTAAAAACTGACTCCAATGAATTGAAATTAAAATGTAATGATTTGCAAAACGATCTGAAATCGATTCAAGATAAATATTCATTACAATTAGACGATTTAAACGCAAAAAACGTTGAGCTAACGAATGAAAATACACAATTGAAATCAACTCAACAAATTCTATCCACTCAATTGAATGATTCGCAATTGAAACATAAGGATATAGAAAATGATAATCTAAAATTAACTGCTGATCGAGAGACTGATAAGGAAAAACTTTTAATTGAATTAGAGTGTATTAGGACAGAGTTAGCAGAGCAAAGAAAGTCGGCAGATAACCAACAGCAGGAAAACGAGGACGAAAAAAAGCGACATTTAGAAATCCATATAGAATTAACTGCTTCTAAAGAACAACTGCAGTTATTGCAAATTCAAACTGAAGGGCAAATGAAAAAGCTAAAATTATACAAAACTAAATTGGTAGAATTTGCCGGCAAATTAAAACAATTAAAAAATTGCAAAGAAATTCTATCGACAACAGTCGCAGAGTATTCGCAGGCTGTGACCAAATGGCAATTGGAAATCGTTAAAGTTTCCAACGAACTATTCGAAAAAATTCGCTCCACAAAATTGCAGAATAAAGAACTATTAGCGAAAATCATTTTGCTAGAAGCAAACAGTGCCACGACGTGTGATCATCAACGGGAAATTGACATTTTAAAATCGGATCTGGAAAATAAAATTCATGATTTGGAATTGCACAAGGAATTCCACACGAAATACAACGAATTGGTCAAAGAGCATGACGCAATGCTAACGAAATTATCTGAGAAAAACGAAACTATCGGAAGATTGCAAGATCAAGATGTGGACAAAATTGCAATGCTAGAGAAATGTAACAATACCTTAGCGCAAGAATTGGCAAATGTTAAGAGTGATTTTGAAAAATTGGACGAAACATTTACCAGTCTACAGGATCACTTGGTGCGAGTAGAACAGGAAAAATTGCTAAATTTACAAGAACTTCAATCGGTTCGCCAGCAATTGGACAGTTGTGCCGATAAAGATACAGAATTAAACGATTTGCTTACAAAACTATCTAAAAACCAATCAGAGATTGGTCAGCTTAACGAAGCGCTTGCCATCAAAGTAACCGAAGCAAATAAGCTGAGTAATTTGCTAGCAGAAATTAACGAACAACTTTCAGTCAAACAAAGTGAATTGGATTCCATTAACTGTAAACTATTAGAAAATTCCAACAGGAAAGAAGCTCAAAACAAACAAATAAGTGACCTTCAAATGGAAATTATGACGAAAAATAACGAACTTCTGGAAAGTATTAGGGAAAATGAAATTCTAAAAAAAGAAAACGCATTGAAGGCGGAAAAGTGTAATGAAAATACTGAACAAGCTTTACAAAAGCAACTAGATAGTTTTACTGAAAAGTTCGAAAATCAGTCGACGCAACTGAATAGCCTAACCGAAACTAATTCAATTTTATTAAACGATTTTGCCACAAAGTCTAAACAAATGGAACAATTAGAAATTGAGCTACTCAATCGGTCAGCCGAACTAAATGCAAACAGCACTGAACTGGAAAGTGTCAAGCAAGCAATTGTTCTTAAAGACGGGCAACTTAAAACGACCGTAAACGAGCTGGAACAATTTAAAAAACAAAAATCTTCAGAAATTGAAGAACTGCTGGTAGAAATGCGTGAAATAAATGAGGCTTTTAAGAATCGTGGGGATGTAATTTCAAAGCAGAAAGATAAAATCTCGCAATTGGACGCCGAAGTTGACAATCAACTGCGACGTTGCAGTGAAATGGAGAAGTTGACGAAAAAGCAAAGCGCTGAAAGCGAACAACTGGCGGAAAAAATAAGAGAATTGGAGAAAACCGTAGCCGATTATCATGGAAACGACCAGCTCTCGACATCGACAATTTCAAGAGTTGAAGAAATCGCTCGAATGCGTGACGTCGAAGATAGCTTTGAGGAAAAATACAATAAACTGCGACTGCTGGCCATTAAACTGAAGAAAAAGGTGACCGAACAGACCGAAACAATTGGCAAATTAGAGGCAAAAAATCATCAAAATATCGACGAAAGTAAACAGATTACCAACAAGTTGGGTGCGATTGATGTTCAAGTGAAAAACCTACAACTTCTGCAAAGCGAAAATGATAAACTGCAAGATCAACTTGAGGCGATGCGTGACGAAAAGAAAGTCCTGCAAACCGTGTGCGATCAATTGAAAGAAGATTCCGGCAAATTAGCCACCGAATTGGAACAATTAAAACATTCCAGTATCGATGCCAAATCATCGGCCGCAACCAGTGATAAAACGAAGGCGTCTCTAGATCAGGCGATCAAAGAATACGTTAAACAAATTCAAAATCTCAAGGAAGAGAATTCTGGCGGTGCAATTGTTCGAAAAGATTTGGAAAATGAATTGGTTAAGTTAAGAGGTGCAGTTTAAAATTTGCTTTCTTTCTTTCGAAAATTAAACAGTTTTTTTTGTCTACAGATGCGCTAAATGAGAGGGACAAAGAAATTGCCGAACGCAAAGACGAAGAGAAGAAAATTTTAGCCGAATTAACGAAGGCTCGATCGTCGGTCAAGAAGACGAACGTCTTAAATTTGGAAATGGATGCGTACGAAAAATCACTGAATGATGTTTCGCAAAAATTAGAACTGAAAAATGTGCAAGTTAATGAGGTAATGGTCTTAGGAAATCGAAAGCTAGATTCACACTTTGGGCTGAAAACTAAAAAAAAAATCATTTGGTAAACTAAAATTTGGTTCACTTAGTTTTAACTGTTTCTGTTGGCTAAATGGCTTCTGTTTGATTTGATGCATATTTCCAAGGTATCCCGACAAAATATTTCTCAAAATATCTCGGTCATATTATCTCAACGACATTTTATCTGAAGGACAATTTATCTGAAGACGTTTAATTTTTTTTTTTGCTAAACTGTACTTTAGCTTAAATAAAATAAACTCAAAGCATGGGGTCGGTATCCCCTTGATATACAAGAATGCACAAAACCCGTATTTTTAGATTTTTTTTCTCGAACCCCGGCTGTTTGAATGTCCTAGATTATTGCTTTTCAAATTGGTATAAAGAAAAATAATAACAATAAATTATTGTTTCTTTTGAAGTAAATTGTCGTTGAAATAAAATGTCATTGATATAAAATGTCGTTGAGATAAAATTTCGTTGAGATAAAATTTCGATGAGATAAAATGTCGTTGAATCATCTCTATTCGTAGGGCAATTTATAGTTTTCAGACCGAATTGTAAATCTAGCTTAATTTCCGTTAAAACAAACATTTGAATTAGAATTTAAAATTTTTTAATCCCAAAGCTAAACACAACCATACAAAACCAAGAAATATCCATCAACACGTTGAAAAATCAAATCAAATTACTCGAAGAGAGTTTGGAGTCAGAAAAGTTACATTCCATTGGTAAGATGCGAGGGAGTGTTTTTTTCAAAATATTTCGGAATTTTCAAGGATCAAACCTTTAATTCGTATAAATCTTTACAGATTTGAAACAACAAATCGATATTCAACAAACCAAACTAAAAGAACGCGAACACGATAAATCCGAACTTAAGCAAAAAATGGACGAACTGCAAAGGGAGAAAAATGTCCTAACTCTTGAATTAGAAGATGTTCGACTAGACGCTGCCAAAAATATGAGCGAAAAGGAAAACGTGGTTCGTGTGTTACAAAATGAAAATGAAAAGAATATTCGGCAGTTGGTGCTGGTGGAAGAGGAACTGGCCACAATAAAGCAGAAATATCGTGAAGTGGAACAACAATTGATTGATGTTAACACCGAATTTGCTAGCTACAAAGTTCGAGCACAATCGGTCTTAAGGCAAAATCAAACGAAAGAAAGTAGCCGAGAAAAAGATCTCGAAGAAGAACTAAACGCCACTCAATCGGCAAACGTTAATTTAACTGCGAAACTTACTTCCGTTGTTGAGCAAAATAAACAGTTTGCCGTCAGTTTAGAAGAGGTTGGATTGGACAAAGAGCGCCTACAGAGTCGTTGCAAGGAATTACTTGCACTTTTGGATGAAATACGGTCACAATTGGAATCGGTTCAAGAAGAAAGCCGTCGACAAAATGTTGATCATCAAGAGGCACTGAAAGCTCAACGCTTACAAATTGAAACTTTAAATAATTGCTATAAAAAGCAGATGGCCGACATGGAAGAGAAAAATTCAAAAGAAATAGATGAATTGAAATCGTCTGTGTTATCATCTGCCCAGAAACATCAACAAATCGCTGATAATCGTACGGCTATGGCGGACAACATGAAATCATTCCGACACAAAACTGCTCCTTTGGCAAGTGATGAGCAAAAAATAGACTGGATTTTAACGGAGCGTCAAGAAGGAGAAGTAAATTTCAAAGATTAGTTTAGAAATCTTATTTTTTCGGTTATACATTTCAGGGTTCCGAGAATACAAATTATTTACAGCGAAAGGTGTCCACGACATCTTCGTCTGGCGGCGGTAAAAAGAGGCGGGATCTTATGCCATTGGACGAACTACTGAATAGTTCATTTGATGACAATGATTTTCTGAGCGATACTGCAGATAATATGCATGGTGGTTCGCCGACCATTGAACTACAACAAACAAAGGAGAAATTAAATGTTCAACAAACAAGGTAAAAACTGCTTTATTGGTAGCTAGTTGTTTCTCATTTCATTCTTCTATTTTTACAGAGTGAAACATTTAACTTCTTTGTTAGCCGAGGCTGAACAAGATCTGGCCCGTCTTACCCAACTAAATGATGTGCTTAAAGAGGAAGTTCGTCGACAAGAACGGTCGACAGAGCGTGAGCAACATTTGCATAATTTAGAATATTTAAAAAATGTTGTCTTTAAGGTAATCGTATTAATTAGTTTTCAAAAACATTTCCTAATTTTCTCTCTCGTTGTTGTAATAGTTCTTAACGATAAATTCGGGCGATGAAAAAGCCCATTTAGTGCCCGTGTTAAATACAATACTTAAACTTAGTCCAGACGAAACCAATAAATTGCAAATTGTTGCCAAAGGTAAAGTTTTGTTGTGCTTACTTTACTATAATTGTTTAAAAAATAAAATATCTTTGCAGGTGGTGCAGCGGATGGTGGCCCAAGAGGTTGGGGCAGCTACATACCTGGTTGGACTAACAATAACAATCAATAGTTTTGTTAAATTTTGAATTAAAAGAAACTGTAAATAGTATATGCTACCTAATAACTCTTGCATTGTAAAAAAAATTAATAAAATTTAATTTATCTTAGAATTGAATTATATTATTTCAATTTAAAAAAGGGTTGAAAAAAGTAAAAAAAACATGGGGTTATTAAGAAAAATTTAAATTGACCGAATTTGATGAAAAAATCAACTAATAAAATTGTCTTCTATAGCAATATCATTGTTTGGCAAGCCGCATTTTTAAATTCCAATGGTCTAACATGATAACTATTTTGAAAAGTTGCGCACCATTTTCCCGCTTAGTCGGGTTGACAACGGAAACATTATTGTTAAATTCACTAAAATTATCGTTTTCATTGATAACTTTTCAAAATAACGTTTAACGATCATTCGATCAGTTCGAAAGTATTTTTAAAATATGTGCACCATTTTTTCGCTTGAAATAAGCCGCTACGACAACGGGAACATTTTTAAATTTCAAAAAAACTTGTTTTACATAAAAAAAAAATTATTTCGGTTAGACCTCCTGCTTGCCTGTTACTTTTAGTAAAAATTGCTATCAACAAATCTAAAAACATTTGTATGGTTTCTTAAAAAATAGTTACGAGCTTTGCCGCTTTAAGGTTGAATTAAAGCTAAACAAGCGAGCTTAGATAAGCTTAAAAACATTTGTATGGGTTACTTGAAAAAAATTTGCAAAGAGCTTTGCCGCCTCAAGCTCTTAAATTAAAGCTACAAAAGTATTCTACATTATATAAGCTGGGAACAGCGAAGCTCCTCGTAAAAAAAAATTCGGGAAGACATACGAATGTTTTTCGAATTTTCGCTAGCAAAGTAACAGGAAAGTAGAAGGTAGCAGGAGGTCTAACCAAAATCAGTTTATTTGAAGTTTAAAAATGTTCCGGTTGTCGTAGCATCTCGTGTGTAGGCTCATTTTAAGCGGAAAAATGATGCTCATCTTCTAAAAAATTATCGGGTGATCGTTTTAAGATTTTTTTGAGAAGTTTTCATTGAAAACGAGTTGTAGGGAATTTAAAAATGTTCCCGTTGTCGAGGAAAACAGGGCGCCTCTTATAAAAATAAATGCGCATTTATCGAGTGATTGTGAAATATTATTTTGAGAAGTTTTTAATAAAATTATAGATAGCTGTTGTAAGGAAAAGTATTTTGTTTAGTATTATTGATACAATTTTGTTTGTCGATTCCTTGATACATATCTGTAAATTTGATCTAAAGATCAAATAAAAAAACATTTTTTAGTTTATTTTAAATATAATAAATCACTTTTGTGGACAGTGTATTTCCATTTTACCCATTTTTTTATCCGATACCATGGTTTTCATTGACGACCATATCAAATTATTAAATAATAATTTAAATTTTATGTATAAAGCTGGTTTAAATCGGGCTGATGCAAAAAAAAATATAAAAACAAAATTTACTGTCAGCAAGCCTTGAAGTTTAGCAAGTTTTTGCAGCTGCTAAGTGAGTTACAGGAGCCTTTTTAAGCCTGCTGCGCTGCTGTCACCTCTACTGCTATGGGTCACTAACAGATTAAAAAAAAAATCCTGTACCGTTTACAACTTTTAAAACCTTATTGATAGATTAAATAAGATAAAAAAAATACATTTCAGTTGTAATAATATAGTTTTATTCTTAATTGTTGTTTTAAATAGAAAATACTTATAATAATTGTAATTTTTTATATATTTTGTTTAACATATTTATACATTTTATTTTTAATTACTTTATTGCTAATAATTGTATCCGTTTTTTTAGAAATTACTCTAAATATAAAATAATATATTATACATTCGTACAAAAACTTTGGCTAAAATTAATTAAGAAATAAAATCTGTTTGTTCTTTTTATATAAATTGACATGTGTGTTTAAAATTATATTTTATTTGAATTTGTTGAATTTTTTAAAATAACAGAATAATTCAATTTATTTAAAAATCTGTAAAGCGTTAATTGGAATATAATTTTTTTTAAATAATTTTTAACTTTTTTTTTCTTCAAAACAATATTAGAGTTTTTGCGTCGTTTCTTATAAACTAAATTAAATTAATAATATAAGGCACTTTCTTTCTAGTTCCTATATCCTATAAGAAAACGGGCGGTTTTATTTGTCAAGAAAATAAAATACAAAAAAGAAAACTAATTTATAAATTTAACTTTATTAAAAATGATCAACTTTAACAGAGACCGTATGAGCAGCCGCATTGCTTGGCAATTCAATGTTATCCCAATTTGTTTGTAAATCCTTCTCACTATCCGTTGCTTTCAGGGCCAAACCCAACGACGCTGTGCGGCCAGCACAATGGGGTATATTCAGTGTAACGGGCACGAGAAATTCAAGTCCTTGTGGTCCGCACATTACTAAAGGTGATAGCATCGTTTCACCTAAAAAAATAATGTCGAGGAAGACAAATAACGAATAAAATTAATATTTTGATGGTTAAATACTGTAAAACATAAAATATTTATTTAAATATGGGTGCATTGTGTAGAACTGATCACGATCGATAAATCGCATGCTTTATACTCTCTACTTGTGCTACGCTTAATAGTAAATTTAGCTAAAGATCCAAAATTAATTTGTAACTATACTACTTTACAATGAACTTGTGAAAAAATAAGGACAAACAGAGACTTATTTTAGTGGAGCCATTTTAGTCAAATGTGGAAAAAGGGCACTTTTCGCTAATTCTAATGTAATGACACTTTTTGTGCGTTAATCCATTTTAATAAGTGCAATTATATTGATCTATACAACAGAGAGTAAAATAAGACTTTTCGTTGACTACCGGTATTTTGAAATTGATGTATGAAATGTAACAAAGGGCTTTTTTTAAATTAGATATATCGTTGCCTTTGAAGAATTTTACTTGTAAAAATTGACTAGAGAGTTTAATTTTTTTTTTGCGCGACTCGTAAATTAAATGAAAAACTACAAGGTACTGAGCCAGAATAAAATCCAAATTCAAAGTTTGCATTCAAATTCAAACCATCAATATTTTCATAATAATTCATTTTTATTCAATAAGTACCGTTATCGGTATCGAATCGATATTAAATGCCGATACGTTAGAATGTCCATTTGAGCAATCTGTGAAATGCAG
This sequence comes from Diadocidia ferruginosa, assembly GCA_027564275.1. Lineage (NCBI taxonomy): Eukaryota > Metazoa > Arthropoda > Insecta > Diptera > Diadocidiidae > Diadocidia > Diadocidia ferruginosa. The sequence goes on along the minus strand of JANSTW010091000.1, from coordinate 25,159 downwards.
AGGAATTGACTGGACAACGGGATGTCGGGAGCAAGCAGCGTGTGTATTTCCTTGAAGTCGGCATGGCTATTAAAGTTGACGAAAGGCTAAATTATGTGTTGTAAAGTTCTTCGTCGATATTAAATCTATCGACTAAGAAGTCACAAAATGCGTTCAAAAAACTTTTTCGCACTTGAGCAAAACATTTATTTGCTCTTCGAAAAAGATCCGATGTTTGGCAGCTCAACAGATTTAAAATATCTTTTGTCACGAGTCAATTTCATGGCCGAATGGCTCCTTTCGAAGCCTCCGACCAAATTAGAATTTTTATGCTATTCAACGTTGTTCCGATTGTACTAATTTGAGACCTCAGTGAAATAAGTGTCAATCTATCCGACTGCAATTTTTTTGGAATCGTCTGAATGCGAACAGTATATCGGCCAAACATGCAATTGATTGTACAGTGTCCTATTTTGATTATATTTGGTTTCCGAATTCTTGACTATACCGAAATGCAGTATTGACTACCGGTTTTACGCTTGACTACCGCCTATTTTACTCTCTGATGGTATAGAATATAACCCACGATTGTTTTCTGGACTATTAAAGAATACACGAAAGTCGATTAAAAATCGTTAGGGAATATCAAAACACTGAAATTGCTGTAAAAGGCAGTACGATTCATTTATTTAAAAAAAATAGAAAGAATTACCCATATCCCTATTCACTTAATACAAACTAAAAACTAGAGAATTAAATGTTTGATGCTGTCAAAGGCGCTAAAATCTGAGAGGATGAAGAATAAAACCAGTTTCTTGTCCTAATTTGGATTAAAATCGGAAAAGAAACTAAATTATTGGTGAATACCAATGTCGAGACCGTTTAACAACTGATCATTTGTTGAATGCGTTCTAGTTGTCTTAACTATTATTATTAATTAAACCATAGTGCATACCAATGTGCATTTTGTCTAGACCGTTTAACAACTGACCAGTTGTTCAACATTCGTCAAATACTAGAGAAATGTTCGGAGTTTTACGTTACCATATAAAAAACTTATTTGTTGATTTTAAAGCAGCATATAACAGTGTTAACCGACAATAATTATGAAAGAATTTGGTTTTCTGACCAAACTAATAAGCCTAAACGAATTGACATTGTCAAATCTAAGGTCACAGGTTAGAGTCAAGTGCAAGACCACGGAATACTTTGAGACGACTGAAGGTTTGCGACAAACTGACCCGGTAGTGACTCTTTTGGCGAAAATAGTGTTACAGTGGTGGATAAATTCATAAATACCTAGGATCTTTGGTCAATAGCACATAGGAAGTTAGACGAAGAATAACAATGGGAAATCGATGTCTCTTTGGTCTACAAAAAAATTGTAAGAACGAAAACGTTGTGCCGAAGTCTAAAGTGTAGGATTTATCGATCGCTGATTAGACCCGCATTGACATATGATATGGATCGGAAGCGTCGTGCATGTCCCAGAGTGATATGATGAGTTTAAGGGTGTTTGAACGAAAAGTCCTTCGAACTATTTTCGGAGTCATAAATGAAAAAAGGTTGTGGCATAGAGGATACAATCTTGAACTTGAAGCTCTATATGATCAACAAGATATAGTGAATTTTATTAAAACCAATAGACTACGTTTAACGGGACATGTTCTACGAATAGAAAGTCATGGATGAAAGTAAAAGATAGAAAGATGCACTGATAGCTGATTTAAGAGCTCTTGTAGTAGTTAATTGGCGGAAAATAGGTCCAACTGGCTGCAGATATTGAACGAGGCACAGACTAACATCCTGTTGTAGGCCAGCTTAAGTAAATAAGATTCGGTAATGTTGATCACTGGCCACGTGGTACTGATGAGGTGCTTTTTAAATCCAGATTGGCATATAAATTTAAATTGCTGGAAGAATGCTACTTATAGTTGGCCTAAAATCATAACACATGCGGTAGATTTGTCTTGAGAACCTGGCTCACTTTAGCAATCTTCTGGGATTCAGAAAAGTAAGAATAGTGAGAATGAAAGGTGATAGCCCAGTTAATATAAATTCGCTATTGGTGGTACCGATGATTTGAACTCATAAACTCTTAAACAGGCAGAGAGCAACGCCTCTAACCACTGCTGCTTCAAGCTGGCTATAAAATTACTAAGAAAAATCAGAACTGATGTGTATATGAAAAATTTCTAAAGATTTCTTTGAAATTAGATAAAGAAATACAAACACCATGTTTTTTGTTTCACAAATTCCGAATAATACAATTAGCACATGCAAAAAAATTATATATTTCTGAGGACAAAAAGTTAAAGTATATCCAAATAAACTTTTCACCAACAGCTAAGCTCCTTAAGAAACCACAAAACATAAAATTATAAATAAAAGCAACTTATAAAATACAAATAAAAATAATAATGATAAATAAAATACATTGAAACACGCTCAAACACTCAATAAATAATTACAAAAAAATAGCTTTTCATGTTTAAAAAATGAATATATGGTAAACAAACCTTTTACCCTTTTCATAAATCCAAAAATTAAAAAAAAAAAAAAAATTTACAATGTATTTTCTATAGACCAGGCATGAACAATTTATACGCCAGTGCTGGGATGTTGCAAATCGAAAACGATATCGAAACGAAAGTAGAATCGGTAACTATATTGATTTTTTTACCGATGGAATGCGATAGATATTATATAATGATAATTGATCAAATCGAAATCTAATATGTCACTTCAGGTAGGATTTGCTCATGGCTACTAACATTTTTTGGTCATAGGGATTTTCAGCTTGCTAACAACTTCATCGACGCAGGGAGGTCACTACTAGTAATACTAAAGTTTCGCTAGTATATACGAATGCGATAAGGAAACTGTTAATTATTAATTTTGAAAGTGATATCACATAAGATTTATAACTTTTTTACTTGACATTGTGATGATTGATTGTACTGAAGAGGTTAATAAAATTAACGAAACGTATACATCAACAAAACACTGAATGTTTCATTACTAACAATATTGAAAGCCTGCAATAAAAACATCATTCGTATTATATGTTTGTAAACTCATATCTATATGACGTAGCACTAATTAATTCGGTTGATTTAATATATTTAAATTATTATATGTAATACAATATATTCTTTTTAATTAGTGCAAATCATGTATACATATTACGTGTGTCTACAAATATAAATTAAAAGATACGATCGGACTACCTCATTAAATATTCATATTTCATATTGGTATCATTCATATATTATTTTTAAAGAAAAAATGCAGCTGGTAGAATTTTTGAAGATGTTCAAGCGAAATATGAAAAAAAAACATTACTAACGCCACAATTTTATATAATACGCAAGATTTATTGGATTTATGAAAAGGCAGAAGATTCGTCGTTTAAGAAAAAATGTGTTAAACCAACCATTTTCCATATCCAACGGTGGACCGCCAACAGTTTGACTGAGTCGTGGATCTGTGACGGTAAAATAGATTTCTTGTTGAATGCCCGGTTTAATGGCACCTCGAGGAATACTAATTGAAACATTCCAAACGTTATCCGAAAGGGTTCCACCATTTTCATCGAAAACACCACGACACGTTGTTTGTTCTCGAATCGGTGGCAACTGTACTTCACTGGCGTACGGTGTGCTTTGAGCATTTGGTGGTCCAGTTGGTAAACTAGCACAAGACTGCGATGATGTGTATTGTGTTTCGATTGATGTTCGACTAGCGTGCACATTATGAGCAGGTACATTTGAAGGGCCACCCGCGCCGCCATTTAACTGTTGTAGTGGCTGCGGTACGTCTGGAGGAGCTGTTCTTTTTATCATATTCGAGATGTGATATGAATCACGTATTGAACGTGGGCTCATTGGAATTGCAATATTTTCTGTTACTTGTTCACCCTTTTGAAAGTCTGATTGATTTTTAATGGTTTCTTCATCGTCTTCATCATCATCTTCATCACTATCATCATCTTCCTCATCGGCGTAACTAATATTTGGGTCTTTTGGCTGATCTTTGATTCGTTCATTATCGATAATCGTTAAATGTTCCTCAACCCTTTCTATCGATTCGTTATTTACATTTGATTCATTTATTTCAGGCTGAGTGATATTTAATGGTGGTAAATTTAAATCTAATTCTCTTGATTCATAAATTGGCTCATTTTTAAATTCTCTTTTTGAGACATATATTGGTTCGGCCATTGACTTCATAGCGTCCTGTCGTGATTGATAAATGTGATCTCTTAACTGGGTACGCGTACGAAAACCCTTCTCCTTTAGTTCGCGTCGACTTTGATAGACGGGATCTCTAGACGCGTCTATATTTTCCGAAGCAGATGATGATGGTGTTGCGGCATCACGTCTACTAACATAAACAGGTGATTCGGAAGTGGCACGTTCCACTTCTAAGCGTCCTTGATGAATTCTCTGCTGCATTTCTCTTTTACTTTGATACAAATGATCGTAGTGCATTTCTTTACGACTTTGATAGATTGGATCATCTTCACTGCGACGATTATGTCGAATATTTCGTCCATTACTACCATAATTCTCATCGTGCCTAACAGCTGGATTGTCCATCATGTATGCTCCACTTCGTGTTTGATAAATTTCTTCACGTTGTGGTTGTTGTTGTTGATCGCCAGTACGATCTCGTCCCGAACGACGTATTATTGGTCGACGATCTTGACTAGCACCATTCGACCGATCTGCCATACTATGTCTACGAATTATTCGACCACCTCCTGCACCACCACCAAAATTTGGTGGTTGTGATGCAGCACGTCTTTCAAATTCTATAAGAGATCGATTAGCGTACATATTTTCTTGCTGTTGGTGTTCATAAAAATTAGATGACCCACAATTGCCATAGATTGCTTCAGTTTCTAAATTTTGATAAGTGCTATGGGAATCTTTTGGCGAAAATGGTTCATGACGCGCCACATATCTTTGCATATGAGCATTTTGACCATCATAGTTGGAGGCGTATTGTCGATGTGACATTTCGGGTGTGGCCATCATCATCATTTGGGCATCGTACGTGCTTCTTTCCAACATCGAATGCTGTCGTCTCAGAATCGGTCGAATGGGTTTATTCTGTTCCGATTCCAAAAGGCTATTTTGACGTCTTAAGGGTTTTGTTGACTTGAGAAAAACCCGTTTCAGTGCTACTAACGGTGATTTAAGGAATGTTTTTTTCGTTTTTGGTGGTGGAAGTGGCGGCGGTGTCGAATCACTACCGTAGTATTGCTGAAGATGACGCTCGTTTAATTCATTTGCTAATTGTGCCGATGTATAGTTATAATGTTGAGGTTGTTGCTGTTGGTGGTGGTGATGTTGTGGCTCCATGTGACTGTTTTTATTTTTTTTATTAATTAGGATAAAAATGTAGAGTTTTTTATGCATTACAATCAGCAAAAATTTAAATTTTATGAGAAACTCTTTAAATGATCGAATTCACGAATATTTAAATTTATTATAAATTAATTATATTTTAATTTTAATATTAATAATATAGTATCACAGAATAATTTGAGATAATTCTGAATGGACACTTAGTGTTTGTAATAGCGCAAGTGGCCAACAATGCATATGTTTCTGAATGATTGGAACCACTCCATACAAAAATTTAAATTCGCTATACAAAAATTCAATTAGAGGTTGTTAAAAAATAGACTTATTGTCATAGATATGACTTGTCGATCTGTACAATTTTATAACAAATTAAAATATTAAGAAACATGACAGATTTTCAGGCGAATTAGTTTTGCATTGTATTTTTACATATAATTTGTACAAAAACGTTGCACCAACTCGTCTGAAAATTCGCCATGTTTCTATATGATAATTTTTGTGCTATTCTATATTATTGGGCATGTTCAATTAAGTATGGCGCTAGTGCCTAATGTGAAAAATCAATTTAAATTGTTGTTGTTTTTTAACATTAAGACGGCCATTGTTGCTATTATACATATATATTTTTTACGTTTAACATGCCCTATTGTCTTTGCTATAAATAATTTTCCCTCTATTATTTTGACAGATTTTACTTTTAAAATTTTAATTAAATACGAAAAAATTATATTATATTATATTTTCGTTTCTTTCGACCATTTTCGTAAATGAGTTCTGGAGCGAGGTGATGGAAAATTGTTTATTATCATAAAATTATAGTAGCTTAATACTTGGATTTTGATTTATCAAAATTCAATCACCTCGCTCCTGATCTAATTAATAAATAATAATTACGAGTTTCTATTTTCCCAAATTTAAATTTTTGCTGATAAAACTCTTTAATATACAGTTAGCTGTACAATTTTGTTAACACTTTATGATCGAAATGACATTTTGCTAAAAAAAATAGTTCGCAAATTATCTTGGCAGTATATAATTAATAGACATGCACTAACTTTATGTAAAAATGATTAAAAAAAAATATTAAAATTTTATTAAACTTTTTTTTTAATTAACACGCACACTCACTCACACATTGCCCAATCACCAGAGAGATATTATTTTATTAAAGAAAATATATTTTATAAAGATAGCTAATTAAAATATAATTAATTTATTGATTTTTGTTCATATTTCTATAACTCTTCTAAGCAAAATATATATTATTTAAGGGGGAAAAATGTATGTTAAGAAATTCGATTTTTTTATTGTGGCAAATTTTAGTATTTAATTAAAAAGAAAACTGACAACGAGTTTTTTTTATAAAATAATTTTAAAAATTAAATTAAAATAAAGAAAAGTCTTCTTTAGAATTATTAAAAAAAAATTAGTTGAATTCAAAAAATTAATGTTGCTAAATTAATATAAGGAATTCTCTAAAAAAGTTTTTAAATTAAATTGAATAAAAATATTTGTTAAATTAAAAATTAAAAAGAATACATAAATTTTGAGAATATAAAAATTAAAATTAAAAACTAAAATTTACCGAAAGAAAAAATTACGATCGTTTTGTATAATATGTATATAAGTGTTAGTGATAATATAAGCAAAATTTGAGTGTTTTGTGCGCTTTTTTTGTAAATAAAGTTAGTGCGGACTTTCCAAGAATTTCACGGTTCAAAAATTAATTATAATTTCTTTTTGATTAAATGTATTTTTATGGATTCTTGTATTTATTATATAGAAAGCATGCAATATGAATTTCGAAAATGTAAATTGTTTTGCGCATAATTTAACACTCTTAATTTTTGATTTGTTCAAAATACCACCGCATATTATTTAAAAAGTGTTAATTAAAAATGTAAGTGGATTTGTTTTAATTTAAAAATTGTTTTAACTTTTTGATTTTAAAACGAAAAAAGGCAAGAAAAATTAAAACATTTAACAGCAATTATATATCGCTTACCTTATGTTGTGATGGTGACCAACCATTGCGTTGCCACCGATTTGTGGTTTACGATATAATTCAAAAGCCGAACCTCTTTGCTCACGGCTACCGGCCAAATCAAGAGCATGACGTTCGGCGGGATGATGTTGTGGTGGTAGATTTCCTAGATAAACATAAAAATATTAAGTCAAACATATTATATTTGTATGCGAAAATCAAGTAGAGAGATCATGTTAAAAGATCTGTACTCAAGAATTTGTGAATTCATTCACAGATGTTTATTTTGTGTACGAAAACATAAATTTGCAATGTTAGTTCAAAATGCATACAATAATACACACAGAACGTCGAATTTTGCCACCTATCGCTCGTATATTCGAATATATTATATTTACATACATTGCATAAATTGTTCAGTACCTTTGTATGCAATTTTTTCAAATAGTTTCGACTGGACAAGTCAACAACATATTATTGGTAGAGGACATATTGATTTACACCAGAGAATTTATTGTCAACGCTATCTTACGTTTCAAAGACCGATAGTTTCGAAAAATTGTCAACGGTTTATCAGTTGTAAAAAAAGTTCGAAGAGATTTTGTAAGAATGTTGCAAATTTAAACTAAAACAACCTACCCATTCCTGGTGATCGATGATTATTATATTGTCCACCATACGAGTGATTATTGCCACTATAACCACCATTCATACCAGCAGCATAATGTGCTGAATGATTATTACCACCATTTCCAGTTCCACTCGAATAATTTGCATTTCCGCCAGCATATTGATTATAGTTATGCATTGGTGGTGGCGGCGGATGATGACCACCAGCTGGCAGTGGTGGAGGTGGCCCGTTCCCTTGAGAATGATGATAATGGGATTGAGATGGTGGTGGATAGAAAAATCCATTTGGCGAGCGGGGAGAGGTTGATTCCTGCTAAAAATACAAAATAAAAACAAATGAACAATATAATTTCAAAAATTCACTTACTCCATTTTCCCATTGCGCCGAATTCATTTGTCCGCCCTGCACAGGGGGACGATAATTTTTTGGTTTTGGCGGTGGAACAGGTTTAAATGGCGGAACACCATTGGCGCCATTTGCCGGTGAACTGATCGTTTGTGGTGTAATTTTCGGTGTTCGTGCATAATCGGCTTGTGATGCTGAATTATTTCGACTAGCAAACATAAAGCAAAAAAAAAAACAAACATAAAATTGCACAAAAAGCCAAAATGATAAAACAGATATTTGAAATGGATCTAATGACGAAGGGGGTTGACATAAACTACACATACTTTTGTAGAAGAATAAATCAAAAACCAAAAAACCCAATAAACAAAAATTTAATTTAATTTCAAAAGTAATTTCTAAACAAGTGTATCATATTTGGAAACATATAAATTGTTGGTTGATTTAAAATTTTGATGACGTTGTTTACACATTGTGCTAAACTCTTGAAATGTATTGAACAGATCATGATGGGATTTACTACAAAAATGGTTAATGGGTTGTCGAAAATATCTATAGACACATATAGAGAAATTTAAAGAGAAAAAGGTTTATTTAGTATTTCAGAAACTCGTTCGATATAGGTAGATAGTTGTTTTTATATTGAGAGGCAACTTTTAATAAAGAAAATAGATCAAATAGATCAATTGAACCCATTATATACCTTCACACCAAAATTTAGAACCGATGTTTAATAAGATTTTTGCATATAACAAATTTCTGTTCTAAATTCTCTATTAGTTAAAAAACCTAAACGTCGATTCTAAATTTTGATGTGAACGTAGACTATAAGGCTCAGCTGTTCGAACCCACTACATATTATGGTATACAGTTTTAAAATAAAATTTAAATTAAATGAATAATATATGCTGAGCCTTAATGGATTAATTTAATTTAATAATTTTTTTTTAATTTAGTTAAATTGCCGTCTCAATTGTCGATTTTAAAACTTACCTATATTTTCCGTAATCGGTTTTTGTTTCCACAACGGAATGCTGTTTTCTTGGAGGCGTCGAATCTAAACCTAAATTTGATGGTCTTTGTGGAATACTTATGCCTGGCGGTCGAAGATCGTGTGCATTTATACCTATGAAGATTTTAAAAACATGATGAATAATAAGACGCAATTGGTAATAATAATTATTATGCGAGCAGATTTTTGACTAAAAACTAAAAAAATATAATCTTATCCATATTCCAGCCAGGCTATTTTTGTCAACAAGGTGTATCTTTTTGACACACTTACAAGCTATACATATAAAAATTTTATAGTTTTGTATTATACCTGAAGTTATGTTAAGAAATAATTAAATAAAACATTGAAAACGTATTATTTAAACAAAAAATAATATAATTCAATATAAGATACACCTTGGTTGGAATAGGGTTAAACCGATGGATATAATTGTACAATAAACACTCCTTGGTTAAACATAAGAGTAAATAATACATTTATTATTTAAGGGTTAAACAAATCTATTTAACAAGTTAAATATTTAAAATAATTGTTTATTTACCAGAACTTCGACCATGTGGATCGGCTACATATGGCGGTCTGTTTGGGCTATTATGCGTATTTTTACCGTTAATACCCGACAAACTTTTCGAATGTTCATGAAGCGAACTTCTATTTGCGATCAAGTGTGGATCGGCGGCCAGTCCATGAAAATTATTTTGGTGGGGCGATAAAGTTGGGTCGTTTAATGATTTTGATGCTTGAATTCGGCTACTGTTACACAAAACATTCATTTTAAAACGCTATTTAGAAAAAAAGAAAGGCAACTTACTTAACATTAGGCACAGACTTTAGATCGTCCGGTGCATTTGGACCTAATCGCAAATTTTGCATTGAAATTTGTGTTGTGTTACATGAATCATAGCTGGACACACTGTCGTAAGAACCATTATTTTGATTACCGACACTCTTAGCTCTTGGCGTACGATCCAATGAACTGTTTTGTGGATTTCGATCTAAGGAATTGCCAGCACTAGTTCGTTTATCAGGTGAATTAAGTAAAGCTGTTCTTGTTGCATAATCGTCTTGTGGATCACCACTCTCGTTTGTTTTACCAAATAGTCGTTCTTGTACTGATCTGCCGAATGTACCGACCGAATGATTTCGTGAGACGGGTGTGGTTGGTGCATTTGGCGACGATGGTGACAAATGTCCACCGGGTGGTTTCGAAGCCCGATCGATGCGGGGTGGTAGTTCGGGTACAGTTCCATAGTATGGTTGTCCATTAACTAGTGGATTTGAGGCATCAGCGTTTTCATTTGAAAATCCGTATTTATTGTCAACAGTTGCACGTCGTAGATGGGCCGTAGAATGATCAAATGGATTCTAAAAATTTTGGATATAGTTTTAATTGTTTTCTCTTTTAAAAATTATGGTTAACACCTTAAAACGCTCAATACTGACGACTTAAAATGGAAATCATGATTTAATACTTATTTTAGAAATTCCGACAATAAACGCATTGACTTCGTCAAGCTTTTATTTCGACCGAAACAAATTATTTTACCGATATATTCCAAACTTTATTAGCAGCTAAGCGATCTTAACTTGAAATTAACCCATTAAGACCCAGCAGATGTTTTAATTTTGACTTTAAATTCAATGTTTTTTTTTTCAATAAATCCCATAAAAATTAAGCTGTTTGATTAGTGAAACAGTTAGGACTTAATGGTTTAAGTCTGACAAAAAAGTTTGAAATGTCGTATCGCATAAGAATAATAAATGTTCTTAACTAAAGCGTTTTAAACATTTTTAAGTCGTTAATTTGCCAGAGTATAGAGTTTATATAGTAGCTCTAATTAGAAGATGAATGCGCGGCAAAAGTCATTATATATAGTAAAAAAAGAAAGTTGCTTAATGAAATGAATTGAAAGCATCCCATCAACTTTGGCAAATACAACGATTTTTGTCACACAAGTAAAGATTTGGCTTACCGTATATGGTGGTGGCATTCCTTCGCCCATATTTATCATCTCTCTGTCCCGTTCCAAATTATCTTGATTGGTGGCTATCGATGGATCCGAGCTCGACTTAACCAATTGCGGCAAATTGCCCAATGACAAGGATGCTGAGGGTCCAGGGCTAAGCTCCAAATCCGATTCGGGGCTTGATGCATAGGATAGGCGGGACGTTTGCATTGGAAATAGGAAATCATCGGAGAGGGATTCGACGGGCTGGATTTTTATATTTACATTTTTTTTTGTCATTTAATGAATTATTATATGTTTGAAGCAATATAATGGATTTGTTAGGTGGAAAGCGTATTTTCGATTTATAAAAAGGATGATAAGAAAAACAAAACAGGAAAAATAAAAAAAAATTATCGTTAGATTTAGCAAAAAACAATTCACAAAGGATTTATATATATATAATTAAAAAATATTTATATTTATAATAATATAACAATGTTTACTTAAAGTAAAGTTAGTAAAAAGCAATATTTAAGTTAGTAAAGGGTTAAAAGTCAAAGATCTTAAAGTATATTATATAGAAAATGCAGTGCTGGACAAAGTTAAAGGCTATATATAGGCATTATGGGCACAGAATAAATATAGGTAAATATACGCTGCACTCAGATTAAATCATTATTTTATAAGTGCAAAACATTTCTCTACTGCTCAGGGACAGTTAAATTTTTCCTTAATTGGAAAAATGTAAAATTGAGAAAATGTTTAAATTGTAATAAAAAAGATTTTCAACTATAGAGGACTTATGGTAAATTGTCTTGTGTTGATCGATTAAAAGTCTGTTAAATATTGAACGTTCTAGCAATACTTAACACTTATACTTTAAGCTAAATTGGGACTGTTTTACACATATCTCTGTAAAAATAAACGAAAATTATTTAAAATAATAACTATATAGTTAGTATATAGAAATTGTGAAAAATTTATTAACTGCATATAATAAAACTTCTAACTATTATTATCAGAGAAAAATTTGATATATTTTATTTTATTATAAGAAATAATTATACTTATCAACCGAAATATATTTTAAACAAATATGACCGCCAAAGATCGTCAAAATTTGGAAATCTAAAGAATATTTTTTTTATGAATATTTCGTTTTAATAAAAAAAATGTAACATGCATCACATCACAATAAATAATAAATATATTTAAATATCGGTGGTCTCTGTACTACATATAATAATAAAGAAGTAATTCTTAAAAATTGTCTTTTATGAACAACGAAATATGACTGACTCTATAAGCCTTGTATATTATAGAAATTTGTTATAGTAATTTTTGTTGCGTTTTTGTCATCGTTTAATAAATGGCATTGACCTTAAAAACAAAAACGAAATATACTAAAATACTTCTGGCTTGATTCGATGCATAAGACGGCGCCACGTGAAAATCATCAAACTGAGAATTCTATTAAGGGCATCTGACGGTTAAGTAAGGGGTAACTTTAGTACACGTTTCAGCCCTCATCTTTCGATGAACTGTTCTTATTTTTGTTATTAGTATTGATAAATGGAATAGCAAGAGGCTGGAAGAGCTGTTTTTTTGAATTTTGTTGTTGTTATTTCTTAATAATAAAAAAACAAAATGTGAACTTTAGTACATGTTCCAGCAAAATATTTTAATTAACTTAAATTTTGTTTTATTTTATTATTTAAATAATATTCATACAAACATCGTGGAAAAAAGTTTTTTCTCAATTTTGATTTTATAAATTAATTATAACACTGTTTCTATGAGCCCGACACGAAGTTTCGGTACCCACCGTTAATCGCCACCTGTAATATGTTATATAGCCTTAAAAAATTTGTATATACAAGGGTATAAGTCAATAAACAGAATAATATTCAAGTTAAAATTAATTCTTATCGATTGTGTTTTTATGAAAAGTAATTGAAGTTATAAAATTATTCTACGATGCACTTTGGTCATAAAATGACTATTCGCGCCTATAGAAATGATGAATGAATTATCTGGAAATTTTGTATGTTGTAGGAAAAATAAAAATAAGAAAAAAATGTCTTGAAAAAAAAACGGAATAATCCACTGATATCATGCATGTGATAAAAATGACAAGTGGCGTATTTTACAGAATATTTCTATTAATATCTCAGAAACTAACAATTTAATGAAAATACTGCAAGAGTTGTACGATATGACCAATTACATGTTTTTATGAAAAATTGTTTAGTGCTAAAAGTTACCACTGTAGCGACACTGGCATAAACAATATGTAAAAATGACAAGTGGCGCCGTGGTGGTGACTTGTAGCACTAAATTATGTTTTTGGTAGTTTCTATTACCAGTGCGGACATATTATATGTCCCTGAATAATTAGTTTTTAGCAAAAAACTTGAAAATTCTATTGGAAATTTGATAGATATAACCTGGGAACTGCACCAGAGCAAACTGTTGCACAACTTTCTAATAGCTTCTCTAGCTCGATCCACGTAGTAACACAATTTTTGTTTGTTAAATATTTGCTTTATGTACGGACTCATAGTTTTTAGTCTTTACAGTGTTACACTAACCTGAGAACTACACCAGAGCAACTCCTCTAGCTTGATCCACGTAGTAATAACATAAATAAATTGTGTTTAATATTTGCAAGTAAGCACCTTAGAACTTTTAGTTTAAGGTCTTTACACTAATAATATACAGCACAAGGCTTACCCGATTTTTTTTTTTACAAAATTGTTAAAAGTTTTTCGAACATTTAAAAAAATTAATTTTTTGGAAATATTGGTCGAATTTATCGCTGTATATTAGCGTAAGACCTTAAACTAAAAATTTGAGGATACAAGTAAATATTAAATTCAATTTCAATTTTTTACTTCATGGAACAAGCTATGGAGCTAAAAGAAAACAAAGTTGGGCGTTGCTCTGGTGTAGTTTCCAGGTAAAATAAACTTTGTATATATAGAGACCACTCGATATGTATAATTAAATTTTCAAACTTATGTCAGAGCTAAATTCATTATTAGTTGTTATTTTCTTGTTATTATCGATAATATTTTTATCAGTATTAGTATTATCATATTGGAATAATTCAGTTTTAAATGTTTGTAATGGAATTGATGTCTTATCATCTGATGGATCTTGATCTTCATCATCATCATCATCATCATCAACATAAACCTCATTTTCAGGCTCATTAAAATGAACATTTGCTGTAGTCTCGCCATCATTTTGATGTATGTCACCATAATAATATGGTTTTCGATTTGCTTGTTCATATTTATGGAAACTATTATTTAAATTACATGGCAATTGCGGCTCTTCATTATTAGCCTGATCGTCATCTTCAAAATTTGTATTATTTGTATAAGCTAAAATTTCATTAAATAATGGACTTTCTATTTTACCAAATGAATTTAAATAATAATTGTTATTATTATTGTTGTTAAATGCTGTTGACGATGATGATGTCGATCTTATGTTGTTGTTGTTATTGATATTAATTTTGTTATTATTGTTGTATAAACCAGGCATAGAATTTGAATGAACCGATTGACTTTTTATTGGAACAATTTGATATTGTTGCGCTGCAGCAGCTGCTGGTAATGCATATGATGAATCAGTGATTGGATATGGGTTTGAAAATCTAAATGTTTCATTTTGTAAATGATAATGTTGTTGTTGTTGTTCATGCTTTAAGGCCGATATACGGGAATGGGGTGGCGATGGACAACAATAACATGTTGGAGTTAAAAATGGAAGATAAACATCGGATGACAATTCGACGTGCTGTGTGTTTTTTTTTACAAATTTCTTATTATATCTTTTTGTGACATTTTTAATATTTATAAATAAAAAAAAAAATAAAAAAGTTAAATGAAACCAAAGTGAATTTATTTTAAGTAATGAAAAAATGAAAGATCATTTCAGTAACAACGACATCTAAGATCTCCTCATTCATGGCATTTTATATAGAAAATTCAATGGTTGAATGAGGAGATCTTAGATGTCGCTATTGCGAAATTTTCCTATATTGTTTCACTGTATAAAATAAACACTTTGGTAAAACTTAGTTGTATTTTAACATTATTAAATGAAATTTCCGTATAATCTCTATATATAGTAGATATACAAATTGTCGATTTTTGTATGCATTTTTGCACGTAATTTGCACTTGAATTGTACGCCAATTTTACGTACAATTTTTCGCCCGATGGTATTCATATTTTCAAATTTATAAAAATCTATTTTTTAGAAATATACAAAAAATATCAATGTTATCGGGCAAAAAATTGGCATTCAATTTAAGTGCAAAATGCAGAAAATGGGAAAGAAAAAAAAATTTGCGCACAGTGTCTGTGAGTAAATTCCATTTAAAAGGCTTCAAGGAATTTGCAGAACGGACGGGTTGTGTACTATAAGTATCATAGATTTAAAAATGCCTTATTACTCTGATCCAAAGAGTAAATTGAAATAATATGCTTCAGGTTATTACACTTATTTTTACATTAGCTCTTACATACATACAATTCCAAATCAATTCTTATTAAATTATTTGAATTCTTTTCTGTTTTTTTTTGTTGATTCTAAAATCACATTAATTTAGAAATTTTTTGTTTGTATTTTATAAAGTAAACAAAAAGAAGTGAATACAATTTATTTATATGGTCTGTTGATTTCTATATTATAAAATATATACGTAAAAAACGTAAATATTTTTATAGAAAAAAATATAATGAATGACTTTATTTAAAATTAAATATATAAAAGATAGCAAAAAAACGTATCTTCTTTTCTTGTATATATTATTATAATTACTTTATGCGAACGGGATATAGAGGCGAGTTTAAATAGGCAAAGAAAAAGACTTGTACACAAAAAGAAAAATATTAATTACATAAAATAATGTAATAAAATTCACTTCATAACTATTTTTATTTTAAATATTATATTTTTATCTTTATGCTGCGCGAGTGATGGGGTCTTTTTCATTGAAAATTATTTTTATAAAAATGTAAAATGCGATATTTGTCTATGAAGAGTAAAAGTAAAATGTATATTAATACGTTGCAGTAACAGGCTTTTATTGATTAATATTAAAAAATTATAATATTTTAAAGATATAGAAACTTGAAACCAAACTAAACTATATTATAGGTGAAAAAATTTAAAAATTTTAGGAAGAACAAAAAAAATATATTAAAAGCTGTCCCAACAACCAGACGACCCATTTATTTCTTTTTATTAGAAAATTATTATTTACTTTGTTATTTTATTTTAAATATTTATATTTATTCGATTTCAAGTGCTATATGTATGATGAAATAATTAAATATTTAGGTCATATATTTTATTTACTCTATTAAACATATTTCATTTTAATAAGATATCTCTTGATCTCACAAAGATATAATGTAATATGTATGTAGTTTTTAGTTTCTTATTTATAACTTTAGACATTACTAAGATTAATTTTTGATGTAATTATATATTTTAGCAAATCTATCCTATACGATTATATAGATGCATTTTCAAAAATTTGTGTGCGAGAAAAAGAGTGCAATTTTTAAAAGTAATTTTAAACCAAGTATAGAATTTAGCGAAAACAATTTTAATCAAAAATTAAACAAAATTATTTAATATTAGGTGATAACTGATTAGATTAAGTTAATATTGACTGTGGAAATAAAAATAATACTTTTTTTTTTTTCGAAAACGTTTTAATTAAAAAAAAAATAATTTTTACCGAAATTAAATATATTTTATTTCTAATATAAGAGCTAATTTCTTTATTTGAAATTTAGGAACACAGGCTCATCGGTTAACGAAAGTGAATATTTTTGCAATACTATTTGCTAGCTATTCGCCTGAGCCTTCACAAATTGTGCCAATTTACACTATTTCTAGGCTAACTTATTATCAGTGGATTTTGATAAATATCAGGCATCCCTTGAATTCATCTAACACTTCAAGTAAGATACAGAGCAAGCGAATTACAAATTGAAAAACAGTCGAACCTTTATTTTAATTTATGGGAATCAGAAATTCAATTATTAGTTAAAATGCACTATAGCACTTGAAATCGAATTAAATAAAAAAAAACAAACATTTAACATTTTACTACAATTTTTGAAATTAAAGTTAAAAAAAAACACTAACCTTAGTCTCAGACATCCAAACGGCTCCGCTTTGCAATTGATCGATGCCGTCTCTTAATTTTCGATACCACGTATCCACATCGTTCATTACAATGGCATTGCTGAATATGTGCGACCAAACTTTGTCCAATTTTTGGCACTGTTCAAATAGTTTTTTCGAACTTTTATGGGCCGCCTTTGGGATGCCTGCTCGCAATTGTTTTATCATATGTTTGGTTTCGGTTTTCATAAATATAACAATTGGATAAAATTGCGCATAGTTCAGTCTGTCGACAGCATTTGGTGTTATGTCGAGCAAAGCATGTTTTCCCCGATCCATAATATCACGAATATTAGACAATCTAACAATGGCACATTTTCCATTAGCCTTATCATTATCCTGCAATGGAGCGGTAAATTTATCGGGAAAATCTTTTGTCAATCGATCACGTGCAATGTCAGCAACAGGACCGAACAACACAACGGGTCGAACGAATCCAGGATGACGTAGCACAACACGTTCGTAGGCCGGAAATTTGGATATGCTATCGGAAAATACGACATCATCCCAATTCTCGCGTGACAAACTCTTTGAACGACGATGTGTCGACCGGCGTCTGCGAAAGAAACTCGTCCTTGACTCGGATGCATTCATCTCTTTTTTGGTAGCATTAAATTGAGCTGTGGCCAATTCTTCAGCCCGTGATTTGTTTGGAATTACACCACGTTGCATTTCTTGATGTCCGCGACCGATTCGCAAAACTTGCCACGAACCAACCACACCATTATGCAGTGTATCCACAACCCTAAATATGTCACCGGCCTTAAAAGACATCTCTCCCTTTGACGGATTATCACAATGAAAATGCGTTTTAATATGAAACGAATCACCACGTTGATTGGCCACCACATTATCATATTCCTCCTTACAATGCTGTACAATCAAATCGATTCTATCTTGCAAACTAAGTAAAAATAGGACCGCTTCTTCTCGCGTCACCCCATTCATATCCATGTCGTTTACTTTAAGTATTTTATCACCCGGCGTTAAGCCCTGTAGTGAGGCTGGACTGCCAGGTTGTACAGCCGTTACAAAAATGCCGGCTTCATTGCCACCAGTTAATCGTATGCCAACACTTCCCTCTTTTTGAAATGAAATAAATCTTGGTTCAGCCGATTGTTTCGATCTGTGCAATGGATCTTCTTCGTACAGTTGTCTCCTTGAACTGTAAAAATCTTCACCACGAGGTGGTGGGGGACGGGGTGGTTCATCGATTCGATTGCGTACGTTGGCCGTACTTGTTTGTGGTGTACTTGGACGATCTAATTGCAGTAATGAAACATCCATCAGAGGATTACGTGATCGTCCACGTGGCGTAAGATTACTTTTATCATCAAGTAACGTACTCATGGCCGCCGGTCTTGTCGGCGGTTGAACATACAAATTTTGAGCTGAATATGAACTACCACCACCGCCGGCTAAAAATGAATCTTCAATATTATTGCTGCAGTTTGATACTTGCGCGGCATGCGAATAAACTGGACTTTGCATTCCTGAACTAGTGGCCGCATTATTGGTGGCATCGCGTAACACTACCATATTTAAGCGTTCCTTACAGCCGTCAATGATTTTCTTTGCTTCCTTCAAACTCATCTGGTCATTTGTGTTGGTGTTGTGTATTCTGGTTACAATGTCACCTTCATGCAATGAATAACCATTCAGAGCCAACTGGTCACGAGCCTTTGAAGAGATTTCCTAATTTAAAAGAAACAACAGTTTAATCTAAAGAAAATAATCCATTAAGGTATAGAATTTAGATTTCGCAGATTAATTAATATATTCTTTATAAAGATCAATATTTAGTATTTATACTATCTGATCTGGCGAAATATTTTTTTAAATTTATAATAAATCCGAAGAAACTGGGCATTTAAGTGTATTACTGAAAATGCCCATTAATATAACACAAATGCATGGTGTATGTTACCCCCTGTCATTCATATTTCTAAATAAATAAATAAATATAAGTAGAAACGTTCAATTTGAACTGTGGTTCTGCATAAACAGTCGAATGTTATCTACAGAATATTTTCATCTTAATCTGTTAATTTAAGATTTTGGGTGTAATTTCTGTACTATTTGTCGCTTGTTTGTCTTGACATTTTAAATATCGCATATAATTCGATAGCAAAGAAATTGAAACATCAAAACATTAGTTGTTTTTAATGCGATATTGATCGAGAGTCTAAAACTAATAATTTATAAGATAATGCTAAAATAGTTATAACAATTGCGTGCGGCGCTTAGGAGAAGATATTTGATAGGTATGCCTAAAATCTTTTCATTCAAATTAAATTTTGTTTCTAAATTTCTAAATATGTATTGGACAAAATATAAGCCAAATTATTAGGATTCAATTGAATTTCTTTTTCATTTTTAAATATTTTCAAAATATTAGTAAGTTTGATATAATTTTTTTATTAACTGTCATATTTATATGCAGCTATATACTTATTGCTCGATATAATATTGTTAAAAATAATTCCGCATTTGAAAAACATAGGTAAAATTATTTCCACAGTGAATACGAATAAGAAAACGTTTCAATTTGTAAATATTGATTTTTATTGTTATTTGTTTAGGTGTTTTTTATGCGTAGGCCTATATACCTATAATATATAATTTCCAATATTTTAGATAGTAATTTTTTTCGGTGATAACAATAAAATATTATGCTAATAGTAAATATTATAATATGTTGAATTGTTATTATTTAATAAGAATATACGAGAAACCATATATTTCTGGTAAGTTTTGTATGATATGTAGGATAATTTATATTATGTATATTTGGCTTATGTGACATTTATACGAGTTTATATTATTATAAAGAAGAGGCCGCCTTAGCAAAATGCGTGTTATTTAAAAATATTTTTTTAATGGAATCGTAGAACATTATAATCTGCTAATTTTATATTTTATCTTGTAAATTTAAAGACAAAATCGTTATCTTGTATTGTAATGATTTTCATAAATCAAAATTTTCAATAAATTAAAACAAATACTTGACCCAATTTGTCAAAATGTTAAAGTATCCTTATATTAAAATTTTTAAATTAGACACAATATGGACCCAATTAAATTAAAAATCTATTTATTCAAATCTTTATTACAAATAACGAAGATTTCCTTAATTGATACCTACCTCTGAATTAACCTGGGAACAACACCAGAGCAACTTGTTGCGCAATTTTATTCCTTTTTGCTTCACAGCTTGGAACCAGCTTGGTCCATGAATTAAAAAATGCAATTTTCATTTTTAATATTTACCTGTATATGTATCCTCAAATTTTTAGTTTTAGGTCTTCACGCTAATATACAGCGCCAAATTCAACCGATTTTTCCAAAAAATGTACTTTCAAAAAATGTTCGACCAACTTTTAACAATTTTCGGTCGAACCTTGTGCTGTACATTAGTGTAAAGATCTAAAACTACAAGTTCGAAGGTACAGACAAACAAATATTAAACAATTTTGTATTTTACTACGTGGATCGAGCTAGAGGAGCTATTAGAAAAAAAGTTGCTCAACAAGTTGCTCTGGTGTAGTAAGGGAACATTATTATCAAATCTAGCTTTTAACAGAGAAGTAAAGATACAAAATGATTAGAAACTAGCCAACCAATGTATAGCAAATAGTTCTTACCTTAACAAACAATCGACATCCAAGCACAATACCGAAATCATCTTTTTTACTCGGTTTACTCAATACCAATTTAACGGTTTGTTGTGCAGGTGTGCCAGCTCCACCCAAACCAGTAGAACTTACTAAACTATGTGAATGCTGATGACTCGGCGATGACAATAAATTTATATTGGAAACTCGACGTTTTATTACTAATGTAACAGTATTACCACTGTCTCGTAACACTTGAACAGCCGTAGCATATTCAACATTTTCCAACGACACCCCATTTACCGATATTATTCGATCGTTTACTCTAAAATATAAATTAATTAATTTTCTAATATCACAAAATATAAAAAATGCATTTCTTACTGTAAACGATCCTCGGCTGGTCCACCTTTTAACACATCACTAACAGCAATCGATGGATCACCATTTGCAAAATGTGGGTTATCTCTGCCACCGGAAACGGCTATACCAAATCCATAACCGGGCACCCTTGTTACCGATACTGTATGATATTCCCATGATGTTCTGTCTCCCTGAAAATTTAAAATAAATTCGATTATTTTCTACAATCAAAATGAATTTACCTTTAACGGTTTTATTTTAAACTTATTTTGGATAACAAAAACAAAAATTTCAAAAACCAAATTACTTTTATTAACAATTAAAATAATGAAATTGGAGTGGAGAGTAGTTTAATCGCAGCAGAGACATTTCTGTTACCGCATTGTAATATTAAAGAAACTTCCAAAAATGCCCTAAATGCTTCAAAATCTGAATACAAATTTGTAAGATATGTTGCTTATAGTACATGTCGAAACGCATTCAAATTAAAGAATTTATTTTTTAATTTAATTTTTTCTTATGTTTTTCGGTGATTATTATCCAGGTGTATTTAATTTATATACTGAAACAATGCCAGAAAATTTTAGTAGCGACATCTAATATCTCTTCATTCAACCACTGAATTTTTTATGCAAAATGTAATAGTTAAATGAGAGGATCTTAGATGTCGCTACTGACATTTTCTGGCATGGTTTCACTATATAAAATAAATACACTTTGTCATTATACAGTTATAAATAATTAAAATTAATTAAAAATGTTAACAATATGAGTGGTTAATGGTAATGGTTTGCTTAACCCTTTCGCACGTGAATTAATTCTGCTTATAGACATTTTTTTGTTGCGATTTTTGTACCTTCGGAACATAAAAAAGGAAATTACATTTTTTAAGAACATATTGCACATAAGGGTTAACAAAAAATTTTTATGGAACATATTTTTCATATATATTTTTTATTTTTTTAAATTTTTTATTTAATTTTATTATTTATTTTTCTACTTAATTTATTTAAAAAAATTCCTTGTAATTAAAATGTGCGCCACGTGCGAAAGGTTTAGAAATTATGCGCTCGCCATTGATCATAACTCATGACTCATGAGTATACACTTTTCAAATTTTCTCTATACCAAATCCATCTAACCCGAATTCTTTAATGGACAATTTAAACGTGTACCATTTTTCTTTGTAATTTTTAAATAATTTTTAGACAAAATATTTACGTATACAAGGGTATTTATATAAGTATACCAACCAAATTTCGGATACACCCCTGGACATGTGATCAAATTAATATAATATAGATTTTCAATATGCGATATTAAACCAGTCGCGTTTAAACGAAAAAAAAAGACCGAACTTGTGAATTGATACTTTTTCTTTCTTTAAAACACCTGATGAAAAACCCATATAATTATTATCAAAGAAACTAGAAAATTTAGACAAAGACACACAAAATTTCGAATTTCTACATAAAATACATAATATGCGTGTATAGGGCCTAATTCAGATAACGAGATATATTTTTTGTTGAGCATAAAATGTAAATATTGGATATTTTTTGTGCGTGGGCTGCGTTGAATGGAAATGTGAGAAATATTTTGTAATACATTCGGGTCTATCATCACATTATATTGTGCGGTTATGTATCGCTGTTTATAACAAATTTGAATATTCAACAAAATATATTTTAGCATTAACACAACAACAACAAAAAACAGTCAATCCCATTTTATAATATTTTATACCAAAATAAAATTAAAAAAAAAACAACTTTATAATATTATAATTCGTCTATATAAATAGGTAATATATGAAACACGCGTCTTCAGTCTATAATTTAAGTTAAATTAAATAAATATAAAAAGTCATATTAATAAATAAATACCCATGTCCCATATACAGGGTGATAGAAGCTGAAAAGTGTGTAAAATTATATCCATATTTATAATTGCAATTTTGGCACTAAAATAATTAAGTAACATGGGCGTTT
Organism: Diadocidia ferruginosa; assembly: GCA_027564275.1. Classification (NCBI taxonomy): domain Eukaryota; kingdom Metazoa; phylum Arthropoda; class Insecta; order Diptera; family Diadocidiidae; genus Diadocidia; species Diadocidia ferruginosa. The sequence continues at coordinate 1,697 of JANSTW010091000.1, read as the reverse complement.
TTAATTTTAAGTTTGCCATTATTTGATACCAACAATTTTATTTCAGGTATAGATATTTTTTTCAGCTCTCGGAAATTTTCCTTAGAACAACTTTTTATGTTTTCTTCAAAAACCCGAAATTTATAAAAGAAGACTCGAACAACTGACCAATATACAATATTCATTTAGTTCATCATGCCTCAACTTTTATATGCAACTATAGTACATTTTACATGCAAATTCTGATCTCTGTGCACTTTATCAATATTTTGTATTCAATTTATATTTGCTCACAAGTCGACTGCTTAGGTTCAATACCCCGAATCAACCTATTTTTTTTTCAAAATCTCCTTTTTAATGTAATCTTATGTAAAAAATTATGATATTTTTTTATAATAATAATAATTTGCCACTACAACCCGATAAGGGTCGTGGGCTAAATCATTATCACTGTTTATAATTTGATTACTATAGCTTCTTTCATGACAAACTATTTTTAATGTGGAATGTTGTCAGCATGTTGCACCGGTATATGGTTTTCTAGTTATCAGTGAGTTTTACACTAAATGAGAAACCCTATATATGAGCTGTTGGTATCATATAGGCGGACAACGGCTTTAAGTGACTACTGGACCACTACGGCAATCGCTTTTTAATAAACAATGAAATGTGATAGCTCAGTTGTGAAAATTTGTTTTGGTCCTACCGAGGCTCGAATCAACAACCTTTTGACTGCAGAGTTGTATGATGGGCTGAACTGCAGTATAGCTAATTTGCTCCAAATAGGTGCCCCTCTATCATGTAAAGAATCTTTCTTTCTTTCTTTTACGCTTAACTCTGAGTTTTATTCATTGTTAACTTACTATAAAAAAATGCTATAAGAAAAGTCTAATAGTTAAGAAGTTATTTGACTTCCCCGTACCTTTACCTTAGTAGTGGGCTCTCTTAACGCCTCATCTATACAGAATGGGTGGGTATAAATCAAATTTTGTTTAGTGTAAACTTAAGTAGGGCACTTTCAAAATGTAAAATGTTGTGTGATGCCTCATAAAAGGTCAGGACAAGGGCTACAACTTTAGTTTAAATGTTTTTTTAACTACAGGAGGGGTTAAATGATGTCTTAGAAGGGTAAATATATTAGTCAGTCTGGGCGCTGAAGAGAGAACGATACACTTGAACCCTTAGAACTAAAATTGTAGCCCTTTACATGCTCGACGAGTAGGAGTATTCGGTCTTTTATTAACATATATAGATTGAATTATTCAATGTAAAATAAAAATATTATTTCACAATATTTGTTATTATTGCGATAAAATTATTTATATATACTAAATACTTAGGTATATACGCGCGTACAATCGCCCAATATAACGATACCAATAAAATAGGAAATTTATTAATATGCTTTATACCCTGTCTTTTTTTAAATATTATTTTTATGTAAAATTTATGTTGATTTTCAGATTTTTTATTAAACAAAAAAATAAAACTTTGTTTACTATTTTATAAAGACAAAAAAAAACTTTATGGTCAACAAGAGGTTTTACATTCAAAATACCTATAATATAAAAATAAAATTAATTAAAAAATGACTAAAATGAGAAAAAAATCAGCATATGGGCATTTTATTGCTTGCTAGCTGTTATTATATTGCAGAAGAAACGTTTTTTTCGGTTGTTATTGGTAAATTCTGCTGCTATATAAATACAATAAAATAT
>JANSTW010090889.1:0-18631 GCA_027564275.1 Diadocidia ferruginosa | reverse complement strand
ATCTGTAACAATTCGGTAGGGTTTTTCAAAAAGGGCAGACAATTTTCGATTTGGACGTCAGGGGGCTGAGATACGGCTTGTTTTAGTTTTTTTTACTCGATATCTTCGGGAATTGGATAGCAGGACGTGCTAATGATGGTTAGGGCTTTTTAAAATGTAGAAAAATGTTCGATTTAGGGTTGAAAATTTAGAAAATTGCCCTTTTTCCAATTTTTTTTTCAAAATATAAGGAAAACATTCATATGGCTTCCTTGGAAAAAAAATTGCGTGGAGCTTCGCCACAACAAGCTTAAACTTATTTTCTCAAAAAACCTTTAAATATCTGCTGTATGATCTATAGATCAATTTTAACGTCTAATAACGAAGCCAGGCATCAAGATATGGATAACGATTCCTATGATATTTAGATCAGTTTTCTGACGTAACTATAAGAGCCAGATAGAGAAAAAAGGATAACGGCATCGAGATCAGTGTGAAATTCTACAAAAAATAACGTCATAATGTTTTTACGACATATTTTTCGAAGAAACACACTTCTCCGTCTTCTCCGATTTTCTAATCCAAGATAAGATAGCGACTGAGCGTGTGTTACGTAAAAAAAACTGCGCGTTCAGGATAACCACAGCTGGATAGCCGATTCAAACTGGACGAGTCTGTCATAGACTATTATTATTATATTTTGTTAATCGTGTTCAACAAAGTGCCAATTTTCACAAGATGTGAGGTCACCTTTCTTCAGCAATTTAATAGATATTTACAAGAAAAATAATATGGTAGGCTTAGGGTGGTTTGCAATTTGAGTTTATTGAATTTAATTTTAGAAACAAAAAACATAAAAATAAATTACAAAATTGACACTAAAAAACGAATAGTAAATTTTACATTTTCACTCTACAGCGCCTAATCGGTCGTAAATCTGCCGTTTTCGTTGCCGCGTTTGCTTCGGATTTTATGTGAGCTGCTTTGTTTGCAACTGCAGTAGCAAACAACGTACCCCCTTTTTTCTTAGTGTTTTTTTTAATAATTTTGTCATTCTTTAGTGGTGAGTTGGGAGCATCTTTAATACTGTTTAATTGGTTTTGTATTGTTTCTTTGTCAATTTCGATGGAACAATTATTAGCAATACCCTTGGTCGGTTTGGGTATGTTGTCAATTTGATCGACCGAATGAATTTTGTTTTGTTTAGAATCTTCTTTGCAAAGACGTGGAGATATCATTAACAATTTTACACATTTTATTTCCGCATCGATATGAAATTTATATATTTTTGCGTAGGACCAATGCATATAGCCGGTCCATTCTTGGGCCAATTTCAACATTTCGAAACATTCATTCGGTTTGTCATTACGTTGTAAGGACTGTCCATAAAACCAAGTCAGACGCATGGACAGTCTAGTTAAAATTTCTTGATCGCACGGAAATATTGTGGGTCTATTGTGTAATGGCCTAAAATGTTTGTCCCAATAATTGCTCAACATTTCGAACGTTCTACAACTTAAAGCCAATTGGTAATTTAAACATTGCGACTGAGCCTCCATTATGCCACATTCAAATAAAAGTAATTTTATCGATAAATTGGCGCACAGTAAACATTGGCAATCGGACGCATGTTGACTCATTGTGTACGAATCAATATTAGCGCTTTGACTTTGTTCTGTTTCGTCTTCGTCTATCCAAATGTTCTGGGAAAAGGGAAGCAATTAGAAAATATTTAAAAATAAATAAATAAAATATTTTACCATTTGGTTTGAAACTTGCACCTCTTCATCATCGTAATCAACTGCTTGTTTCCGAATACATAGATCATCATCTATTATCGCATCTAAATGAATGGAATCAGGTTTTTCATTTTTTTCAATTTCTACTACTATTTCTTCTGGTATGCTGCCCAATTGTAACAGTGGCACTAAACGTTGTAGTTTTTCCTAAAAATACCAATTAATTATTTCCAAACGAAAATTGTGTGGATCTTTCGGTTACTTACCAAACAGGTGAGCGAATCTTCTTTGTACAGATCCACATAACAAGTTTGCATGATAATCTCAACGGACAACTTATGAAAACCCATTCGCCTTGCCATTTTCAATAAAAACCAGTTGAACAGTTCGATTTCTTTCCAATCATATTGTGACAACGAATATTCGATTAGGGTTCGAAATAGTCCCATTAATATGGCGGTTACTAGTAATGCCTCGTCTTGTGTATAATGAATGGTTTTGGCATTGAAAACAATATCTTCGGCCAAACACATTGGTGAAAATGAATCCGCTTGTCCGTATTTTGTTCTCAGCAAAAATACTACGCTATGGTATTTACAACGAACCGAATCAAACAAATATTTTCGAGCATTTATTTCCCGATCAACATACATCAAAATATCATTCACCATGTCCATTTGATTGGTGTCCATATAAAAGACAGCCATACTTAACAGCGCACAGAAAATTACCTTTTGTTTTCTTAACGATAGCTTATCGAATTGATCTAAATTCGTCATTAAGTTTGCATTGCATTCAACAATAATCGCTTGAATTTTCTGTTGATCCAGACCTACAACCTGCTCGCATAGGGTACGATGTTCAGCAAAATAGGCAACTGATTTAATTAAACCGAACTCATCCGTTTCGGTGTGCGCGGTCAATTTGTACAGCAAATAATATGATTTTATGGCTATGTGATTGTAACATCGAATCGACAGATGATCGCCAATCGATTGCAGACAATCAATTGCACTTTCAATGCCATCAGAAAACTCTTTTAAATCTGTCTTTTTCAAATTTAAAATCTCCTGTACAAATTGTTTATGCGACCGAATTGCCGAACATAACATTTGAATTTGCGGTTCTTCCTCTTCTGCCAAATTAATTCCGTTAAACATTTGGGCTACATAAATCTTGTCTTTTTGTAAATCTTTATTCATTTCTTTGGCAGTATTGAATTGTTTGACATACGTGTTTGCACGACATCGACCTTTTATAGCGTAGAAATTTATTTTTTGTACTGTCGTTAAAGCGCCAATATTATCGTCAACCATTTTTATGAGCTTTTCAAATGTTTTCACGTGCTTTAACATTAGACTATTATCAATACAAAGTAACAATTCCAAAAAAATATATTCATTTTGAACACTGCCCACCGACAGCTTAAATATGGTCTTTAGAAGTCTTTCTTGTATTTCAGCGGTCAATTGTTTAAATTTAATGGCGCATTTCAACTGCGTCTGTAACATTCGTATCATTTGTGTATCGGTCAAAGTCAACTTTAGGAATTTTCGACAATTTTCTTCGTTTAAATATTCGTCAACAGTTTGAAATTCCGTTTGCAATTGCTCATGTGTTTTATTGATACAATGCATATTGTGTAGTGAAAAATTTAAATTCTCAATTAAAAAAAATTGGTATAAATATCCATATTGCATTCGTTCCACATGATTTTCGCATACATTCAGATAACCCTGATAGAGACGTAAACATTTCTTTTCCAAATAATCATTTTTTATTGATTGCTTCTTATCCTGATAGAGTTGTAGAAATCTTAAACCGTAACCGGCCATCCTGACGCTTGTTAGTTTTCTTAAAATTTCTTCGGTCATTTTGTACGATTCAATTGATAATTTCATCAACGATTTACATTTGACATCGGACGACAGTATAATTAGCTTGTTGACAAACAAATGACCAAAACTATTAAAAACATCATTGAAGGACGAAAATTCCATGTCTATGGTCAGAAGAAATAGAGAGGCTGCCATAAAGCCCAACTTGACCGCTTCGTGTTTTCGAATCGGTTCCTCACACTTACTGGCCGTACACATTTGCCTCTCATAAGTTACTTGTTTGATTTTCTTGTACAACAGAAGCAATATTCTAAACAAATAAACAATAGATGGCTCATCGATAGCGATTGATTTCCGTTTTAAATTGATTGCCATTAGTTCGGTTATTGTAACGGCCAAATCAAGTTCGTTTGTTTGGTTAATTTCCTTTAGTTTACTAAAAAGAAGAATAGAAAAATAATAATTTATTACCAAAAAGAAAATAAATAAACGGATATTTAGATGTAATTATCCCTTTATGAGGATAAGACAAATTGTTTTTTTCACACGCATTATAATCGTTGGCTGAACTGCAGTATAGCGAATATGCTCCAAATAGGACCCAACCTCTTTTATCCTGTAAAGGTTGATTACCCGACCAAAAACTTATACTAAGACTTTTGGCAGGGGGTTAAACTTTGTATGCAAAAGTTTTAAAAATCAATATTATGATGCCACACTTATACAGAATGTAAGATAAGGCAAATTAATTTTTTTTGTAGTGTATACACTTATGTGGGGTAACCCCCCCTGTTTCAAAATTGGAAGGGCTTATCGTTTGTATGAAAAATATCAAAAATACATTTTCATTTGGGTTGTGTTTATTCAAATGAAAGGTCTTGACAAGAGCCACAATTTTAGTTTTGAGGTTTTTAGTCTATCGTACCCCCTTCTGGCCGCAGACCGGCAAATAAAATGTTTCTTCTAAGAAAACCTTTAACCCCTCCTGGAGGCTGACTCTTAGAACTAAAGTTGTAGCCCTTGTCAAGACCTTTCATTTTAATAATAACTTGAATAATCGGACTTGCGGCCGTTGGGGAAAGGGATCTATTATTTCAATAAAAATGCACTAAGTATACTACTTGTAGACCACCGGCCCACGTATACCTCATGTGCTTAGCGCATTGCTGCGCTATCAAAAAGACTGTTTTTTTTACCGATTATTCAAGTTTTCAATATAAATTTCAGTCGATAAAATAATTCTTCTTCCATATATTTCAATATTTTTCATACAAAAGTCAAGCCTCTCCATTTTGAAAGGGGAGAGATCCCTCTTAAGTTCACACTATAAAAAATTTTAATTTACCTACTCTTCCATTCTCCCCGACACTCTCCTATATATAAATTATGCTTACCAAAGCTGCTGTTCAAGTAATTTTACCGAATCCGTTGTGTTAGCAGGATACAAATTTATTGTTAACTCAATCAAATCCAAATACTGAATATCAAAGTGGCGAAATTCATTAAATATCTTCAATTGTCGGCATTCGCTTACAAATTGAATGGTTTGAGGACAATTTTGTTGATGAGCCGCACACTCACATCTGAATATCGACACTAAACATTTATTTACATCAAAAATGTCGACATCATGTTTTTTGTCCACTAAATTGGCCACTATAATCTTAACCATTTGCTCCAACCAGTGACTAGTATTTGTTTTAAACAACATTTCAAAAGAACTAAATGCGTACAGTGTGTCGGCCACATCCTTTATTGACTTATGTTTTAGAATTACTTTAACCAAGTCTACCGCACAATTGTTTAGATGTTCTACGAGTTGAGTGTCCTGAGATTTTCCTTTTATCAATGCTACATTAATGCTATTTATTAACGTTAAACTGGAACTTGTATAAAGTGGCAAATCGGGTATTCGAATATCTATTATTTTATCTATTACACCCTGGTAGTTTAGCTGTGAAGAGAAATCATTATTTGTTGTGTACCGACTAAAATGTGAAACAATTACCTTTCTAAATTGAGCAGTTATATCATTATAAATAGACACAAATTCATTTTCTGCAGACTTTCGCGTCATGTTTTTTTCTATAAACAGCAAATCGCAAACTGTTTACCCGCCTTTTTCTAAATATTTGAAAAAATATAGGTTATGTTTTAATGAAAAACAAACAATATCTCATTAAAGTACAGCGTAATTAAAATAATTGTAAAAAAATAATTATATTTACTAATGGCTTTGTTTCTATAGAGAGAGCCCTCCACAAACCTTATTTTCTTCCGGCGATTTGAACCCCCAATAGTTTGCGCTGGTTTTCTTTTGTACTTTATCTTTTTTTTATTACACGCGTGCCTTTCTTTTGATGCTGCTACAAAGCGGCGCAAATATTTTATAAAATAATATAGATGTTTAATCAACTTTTATAACTACACAATTAAAAATATATTGCAATAAATAAATCAATTAATAAAAATATACCGTTCGCTCACAGCGACTTTTTTAAATTACAAAATCAAATCAAATTTAAAATGACAGCTGAGGAACTGTGCGTCGATGATTCTGCAGTTGCATGGGTGTGTTCATAATACTGTAGAATTGTGTAACGTTTTTTTTTTTAATTTTTTTGTGTACAATCCTAAAAGTAGAGGTACTAGAATAAAGAGACACAACAATGTGCAATTTCGTAAAAAATAAGCCCCAGAAGTTATGTACAGAAAACCACAACTATAGAAATTCCTTTTATAGTCCACAATTTATTCCTTTTTTTAATAATCTCGAATGAAAAGGATATATTAAAGAGAATTACAACTACAATTTACGTCTTTAAATCCGTTAAGTAATTTAAGTTTATAGAAAATTTATAAATTTAAAACGGCAGCAACTGTCAGTTTCTTAAAAAATAATTTGGAAGAATAATTTATATCCAATTGGATATATTTTCATTTTACATTAAATTTATTTACACAAAATATTTTATATTCTTTACATATTAAAAATTATACAATGTTTTTTTTTATATGTTAAATGAACAAAACTATAAATCAAATTCTAATCCTATAATTTAAAAAAAAGAAAATAGTTAATTTTGTTGAATCACATTTGGCTATATATACGGCACGCATCTATAGAGAAGCGCGTATATTATATACCTTATTTGTGCCTCTTTGTATAACCGTTTTAAAATATATTTGAAAATAAAAAATTTTTAAAATGTGCAAATGCGATTATATAATTTATTTTTAAATATTATTATTAGCGAGCTTTTATAATAGTGCTAGTTTGTGTGTAATAGGGAGTAGAAGTACTAGAAGAAAGAGTTGCGACAATATAAATTATTTTCATAGTTTAAATAGAAGTACTAGTTGCGGGACTTATATTTTTGGTGAATATTTTTAATATACGTTTTGCCGTATACATCAAAAATTCACCTCAAATGGTTGTTGTTTTCTGTACAAAAATTTTTTTTTTTTCGAGAAAAATAACGAAATTGCGTATTGTCGTGAATCTTTCTTCTAGTACTTCTAATAGGGAGCGGACAACTCGAAATTTACAACAATAATTTGCATATATGAAATGTTTCCAACAACAACAACAACAACAACAACAAAATTGAATTTTTGTATTGAGTATGCGGTACCAACCAATCAAAAACATCGACACTGTTGGTCACTTGCAATATTATACAAACTATAGCACTACTATAAAAAGGCTCGCTAATTATATATTTAAAAAAAATATTCCACATTTTTATGGGGAGGGGGGAAGGATGATGGGTGAAAATGTATAATTTAACAAATTAGAAACGAAATTTATCTAATTTGATCATATAAATTATATACCTTAGTAGGAGCTATTTTATAGCTATAATTTTTTTTTCTTTTTTAATAAAGTTACAAAATATAATTACTTATTATTAAATATATTATAATATATAATAATGTGTATGCACACATGTATAAATATACTTAAATTTTTTATTTGTGATGATTGATGTGTGCTAAGATTTGATAAATTAACTAAATTACAAAATAATAATATATGCAAGTAAATAGTAGGAAAATTATGAGAAACTATATGTGTCATGGAATGTATAACAGTAAAGTGAACATATATTTTAAAAATATTTAACGATTATTTTTTCAAAATTGAATGATCCACATCGAATATAAATGTACTTCCGGTGTTACTATCATACATGTTCGAGAGTTTGTGCTCAGATCAATATATATAATGATGTAACTATATATGAAGGAAATAATAACGTTTTTATGTATCGCATTTTATAAAACACACAACTAAATATATAATTATTATACTAATTGCTTAAAAATTAAATATTAAAAAATTTGGTTTTAGACACGCATTTTAAACGTTTTCATACATTTTTTAGGCTGATAAACTTTCCAAAACATTGGCAATTTTCTCAACTGATTCTCCAGTTAAAATAGTTCGGTGATCACCAGTCACTGTTACAATATCGACCTTTTTTGTGCAAACCTATAAGAAAATATTTTAGTTATAACGCTATACTATATATAATTCATATTTTGTTCTAATTAATATAATATAAATTATTTATTATAATAATAAATTATGTACACAAATATTTACACGTAAAATTAATTAATTTACCTCTGATAAACCATAATCTTTAGTTAGTTTTGCAAAATTTTCCGTTGGTTTGATTAACGTTACATTTGAATTGATCTTTGAATTTGTTTTATATGAGTGAGAGGCCAATAACTTAAGATAAAAGCAATGTGCTGTTGTTTTCAACTAGAAACAGAAAACAATAAAATGAAGCTAAATTTTTAAACCTTTAAGTGCGAACTTACCACATCAATTGGATAATTAGTTTTAGCGTTTATAATTTCGGTGAGACGATTTAATCTAATATCATAGGTGGCTAATGTTTCTAATTCTCGGGCAATTTCTACATAATCAATGTTTGCACAGACTAAACCGAAATAGGCCAGTGCATGTGCTTCATTTTTGGCTGGTGTTGTGCCACCTTCGGCTCGTTTCACAAATGCCTCGGTGTACCAGCTCACATATTTCGGTGCACCGTCTAACATTATTAATGTTGTTGATTCGCCCAGCGATTCAAGCAACGAAACCATTTCAAATGCAACAGAAGCACCAAAAGAATATCCTACAACTGTATAGGGTCCTTTTGTCTGAACTGTTTTAATTTGTTTTACATAATAAGCCGCAATATCACTGATTGAAGTAACTGGAACGTCTGCGGTACATTGTAAACCGTATACGGGACGTGACAATTTACTGGCCAATGGTTTCAGTGCTGTCACAAATCCTTCGATAGCATGAACCACAAATAATGGTCGTTTCTTACTATTACTTTCAGCCTTTGATTTAAGTTTTACTAAACATTCGGTTGGCATAAGTTCATCGTTTGAGAATGCCACCTGGGTACCATCACCAATTGCATCATTTATTGAATCATTGATGCCCTTATTGTCTGATGCATTTGCGGTTCCGTTTGTTGCCGACGAAGATTCGGTAGTTCCAGCCTCCAATGCTTTTAGTTTTCCAAAGGACAATTGACGAATTTCTGGGGCACTCATAACAACATCATAGTTTCTTTCCAAAGTTTGTTTAATTTCGGCTCCCATTAGGGAATCCATACCTAAATCGGCTAACGATGCTTGATCTGGAACATTCTTTAGATCTTTAAGCCCCAGGATATTTGCAACACAGCGCACTAAACTTACGCTGCCCGAAGTGTCCGATTTTCTTTTTTCAGCTACAACCATTGATGCCAAAACTGCATGCGGTTGTTGCATAAACAAATCCATTGTTTGCAAACAAGAGAACATACGTTGCGGTAAAGTTCCACCGACAATTGTATCATTATCTCCGAGACTTTCGATAACCAAACCAGTATCACCGATAGCTCCCCACTGAATGGCCGTACCTGGCAAACCAAAAGCTTGACGATTTTCACATATACGTTCCATGGCTGAATTGGCCAGGCCATAATTGGTTTGACCAATGTTTCCACGTCCACACGAAATACTCGAAAAACAAATAAAGTAATCTAACTCTGGGCATAATTCACGTGATGCAGTGTCCAAAAATTTGGTTCCATCAATTTTCGGGACGCAAACTTCTTCGAAATATTTTTCACTTTGATCTTCCAGCAAACCGTCTCGCAAAACGGCAGCCAAATTAAATATGCCACCTACTGGGCCCAATTTGTTCGATGATTTCAATAGATTTTGAGCTCCTTTTATTGTGGTTACATCATTGGTATCGATTAAGACATTAACGCCTTGATCTTGCCAACGTCTAGTCATTAAGGACTGATAGCCAGTCTTAATGCCACTACGAGAAGTCAATACTAAATTTCGTACGCCACGAGACACAAGCCAGTTGGCAAGTTCTAATCCGAAACCGCCAAGACCACCGATAATAATGTACGATTTCTCTCTGTGCATATAGGTTCTTGGGATGGCTGTCATCAATTTTGGTGATTGATTGCCCAGTTGTTTCTTCGTCTCCTCCTCGCGCACTTTAATCACAACTTTACCGATATGTTTTCCAGATGCCATAAAACGGAATGCCTGTTCAACTTGTCTATCGTTAAACACACTTGTTGGCAGCGGACGAACAGCTCCTGATTTAATACCGTCGGCAACTAAATCAACAACTTCCTTAATAATTTGATCATCACCTTCCATAACGCTGTCCAATAAAATACCATGAAAAGATGTATTTTTCAAGAAGACAGACATGCCCAACGGAGCATTATTGTTTAAATCCAATTTTCCAATTTCCAAAAATCTTCCATTCAATCCCAAACAACGTACGGATGCTTGTAGTTTTTCTTCGGCCAACGAATTTAGAACTAAATCCACACCACGCCCTTGTGTCTGACGCATAATAAATTGTTCAAAAGATGTGTCACGAGAATTACTTATGTTATTGTCGGTCAACTGTGGGAACGTTTTTTTCAGGTAGGCTCGTTTCTCAGCACTGCCAACTGTAGTGTAAACGGTAAGACCATGATGTAATGCCACCGAAATGGCTGCTTGTCCAACACCACCCGATCCAGCATGGATTAAAATTGATTCACCTCGCTTCATGCGACCTCGTACCACCAAGGCATAATAAACTGTCGAATAAACGCAAGGAACGGTAGATGCTTGTTCCATGGTCCAATTATCAGGAATACGCCAAATCATATTGCGACTAGCCACACATGTTGTGGCCAATGATTTCGCCTGTACCATTGCCATAATGCGTTCACCCATCGAATCCCGGCCGGAAAACTCTAATCCTAAAATACAGTCCTGTGTGGCCAAGTCACCCGGTAATGCGTCGGCTGCTAATTTTCCCGAACTTAACATAACGTCACGGAAATTAATTGGAGCATAATAAACGTTACATAGCTCTAGACGCTTATCTTTGGCATCGGGTAATTGACGTGATAAGGGTCCTTCAATCCAATGTAAACTGGCCAAATCACCCTTGGTCAGAGCATTAATGTAGGCATGTTCTACCTGTAGTGTCGGTGTGTCTGTTTGACACTCCAGTTTAAGGTGTCTAAAGGAACCCCAGGCACCTTGCTTGTACACATTTGTGATAATATCCTTTTGCAATTGTTCGGTAAACAATCGACTTGTAAAGGAAAACTGTTCCACATTTTTGTCTTGAATGAAAACTAAACGAGCAAATTTTCCACCATTCTCATTTTTGATACAATTAATGAAACCAACAGCGCCAAATAGTTCTTCACCCTGACACACAACATAGACATATTGATTGTCCTTTTCGGCTGTAGCGATGGCCGCCCTCAATTCATCAACCCATTTGTAATTTTTTTCAGTAACCAACACAATTCGTTTATTTCGTGCAGCCAAATCAATAACTGGTCGCAATAAATAGTAGAATTTGTTTGATTTCTGTTGGACGGAAATAACAGACAAATTAAATTGTCTAAACAGTTTTTCGGCTTTTGTTTGTTCAAATCCAACCAAATTTTCTTCCAACAAAATAAAACCATCTTCGCGAATGGAAACCTTAAGATTTCCAAGTACAACATCGCTGTTCGGTCGGGAAACGACATCGTATGCAACCACAAGATGGCAATTTTGTTCAACTGGACCGGCATCAATCTCCTTGTTTATTACTCGAATGCCAGAATCTCCAACAGCTTGTACATATGGTTCGGCCGGTTGATTTGTTACAATGGCAACGTCAGACACCAATATTGGTTCACTTTCAATTAGATATTGTATAGTTTGAGCTAAAGAATTTTCAACGGTTTTATTGCCAACCACATCAGCCACTTTTACTTTTAGTGCACCACCACTATTTTCAACTACCAACTGAACGGATACACCAACAGCGTGTTGTCTGGCTCGATCCGAGTTGTCTGAAAGTTCTTGCCCGTTTTGGAACGGAACAAACGCATAGCGTTCTAAAATCGGAGCTGATTGTGTGCCAGAACGACGTGGTGCCAACGAAGCTTTAAGTCCGCGCATTTCGACTCCTCCACTCTTGATGACATTAATATCTTTGTACATAAAGACCGGAACGTCTACTGTGCCTTTGTTTGCCAAACTTTCAATAATTTCGAAATGCTTCAATGGATTTATAACGGTTTTTTCGATGCGAGTCGGTAAATAGAGTTCTCGCAAGTCTTTACCCATTATGCTGAACTGTAACATGGTGTCCATGAAACTAATCCAATTTTCTTCCCAGAATAATTTACCCGTAACAGCTTTGCTATCGCATTCGGTAACACCGCGGAATTTACCACCATAATCATAGCCACGAAGTCTCAACTCCTTGTACACATCATTTTTATTTAGAATTAATCCGGACTTATCGGTTGCCAGTGGATCGAGTGGTAGCTGTGCTATTTCCAAATCTTCTGGAACATAAATTTTACCGGAAACAGCTAACGAACCTCCCTCACAAATCTCAAAGCGTCCGGATCCATCAAAGAAGTTTATGCCAAACTTGACCGAACCTTCTTTGGGCAATATGGTTGCTCTGTGGAAAACTACATCCTCCAAAACGACGGGTGTCTTTTCAATGGAACTATTACGCATTTTGGCAAATTGACGCCAAGCTAGGGTCATGTAACCCGTGGCCGGAAACAGAACTCGGCCGTCAATTGTATGTCCCGCAAAATAGGCATCTTCTTCTTTTGTTAAATTTACATCAATCATGGTTTCACCAGATTGAGCTACAAACAAAAATTTGTTACAATTAGATTATGATTTGAAATGCGTATTTTTTTTCAACTTACAATCTTGTAAAAGATTTGGAACAACAAATCGTTGACTATGGTCCCAACCAATTTTCGAATTTAACATTGGCGTGCCACGACCGACCGGATATGAAATGGGTCTGAATAGCTTTGTAATTGCTGGTTGGGCACCGGCTCCGTATAATCTAAATAAAGGCCAAACATATTTTAATTTGTTTTAATACAGTTTTATATAGCAACACTTACTTGCCCACATTCATCAACATAAACTCAACATTATTTTCATGGTAACGTTTTAATAAACTTAAATTGGTCACGCCACTGCCCAGAGATCGTTTTAAAATTGCCTGCAGCAGACCATGTGGAGCGATTTCAATACAGATAGCATTTTTCGGAATGTGTTGAATAGCTTCGTGGAATAAAACGGGTGACAATAAATTGTTCACATGATAGGCGGCCGAACTTTGTTGGGCTATGGGTGAAGTCCATGCACTCTCTGGTATCGACGAACTCAGCCAACGCGATGTACGATTCTTTGGATTTGGAATGATTCGATCCAATGATTTACGAAGTTTTGGACCGGCATCTGATATATATTTACTGTGGAATGCAATGCCAGATGATTTGACACCTTTTGCGAAGATACCCTCCTCGGTTAATTGATTTATAACTTTGGTTACTGAAGCAACCGGACCGGAAATCTAGCAAATTTATTTAAAATATAGGAATATAAACGATTGTAAATAAATTATTTCATTTACCGTAACACTGTCACCACTATTGTGGCAAGCCGGAATGACATCAACTGGTAATCTTGCTTTGCATTCTTCCCACGACAAACCAACGGCTGCCATTTGACCGGGAATCAATTCAGTTTCGACTATACTCTTTCCACGCCAATACGCTGCTAGAACAGTTTGTTCTGGTGTAAAACAACCATCTGCATACGCACATCCAAGTTCACCGACTGAATGGCCAACAATTCCTTCTGGTTGAATGCCCAAATGAGCCAACAAGTCCGTTAATGCAACTTGTACGGCAGCAATCGATATAAATGAATTTAAAATATTATCAAATCGACTTTCATCGCTCTTTGTTAGCACATCAATTAAATCGATGCCCTCGGGACGCAAGGCTTCAGCACATCTATGAATACTTGCATTGAAAACTTCAATTTGCATTAAATCTTTGGCCATGCTGGCCCATTGCGATCCCATACCCGAATAAATGTACCAAATCGGTCGTTTCTCTTCGACCAATTCGATAACTTCGCGTTGTGCTGGTCTATTTCCACCAACCACAGTATAGCCTCGATGATAATGCAAGGGAATATTTTTCGAATGTATCTCATTAATCAATCCCAAATATTCTTCGTCCGTTTTATTTTGTTCAACATCTTCCAATAGGCTTTGTACGCCCTCACTTGTTCGGCCCGACAAAACAACTAATCGAGGATTATTATCGTTCAGCGGCAATGTCTTTGGTTTAGGATTCGATTTAAGAATTACGTGAGCATTTGCACCGCCAAACCCAAATGAATTAAGCCCAACAATTCCACCTTCCCACGGTGTATTACGGTCGATGACCTTAACTCGTCCATCAACGATACCATATAGATCTGGATTTGGTGATTTGTAATGCAGATTACCGGGAATAACACCAGCCTCCATTGCCAACAATACCTTTGCAATTGAACAAACGCCTGATGCTGGCTCGGAATGTCCCATGTTTGATTTGACCGATCCAATTAAAAGTGGCGTTTTTCTATCTTTACAAAAGAAATCGGTGATCGAATTAACTTCCTGTGGATCGCCGACTTTGGTTCCGGTTCCATGAGCTTCAACATATACCACATCGGCCGGATCCAAACCAATATCCTCGTAAGTTTCACGAATTAAACGATTTTGCATTTTTCCATCCGGATAAGTAATGCCTTGCTCTTTGCTACCGTCTGTATTTGTTTTAACATTTAAAACACTTGCATAGATTCGTTTGGCGTCGGGTGCTTTTTGTAAAAATATAACAACACAACCATCGGATCGAACATAACCGGCACCGGTAGCATCGAAAGCCTTGCACATACCTTCAGCACTTAACATTCCAAGTCTCTTGAATTGCAACGACATTGTTGGCTTTAGAATGAGACCGCAGCCAGCAACAACAGCCGCATCACAACGACCCATTTTCATATCTTCAAAAGCTTGAGCCATTGCATACAAGGAACTTGAACATGCCGTATCTGTAGCAAAACTGGGCCCTTTAAAATCAAATGTAAACGACAAACGATTGGCAAACATAGCTCTGGCACAGCCTGTTAGTCCGTAACCATTAACGCGATCCGGATCCGCACACCAATATTGTTCAACTTCCGATGACGAACATCCAATATAGACACCTGTTCTACTGCCACGAATATCTTGTGGATTGATGCCTAATCACACAAAAAAATTAGCATACGATTATATTTATACCAAAAAATTCGATTTACCTGCATCAATAATTGATTCATGTGTAGCCTCTAAGAGCATTCTCATTTGTGGATCCATGCATTCGGCCTGCTTTTGATGAACACTAAAAAATTGTTGATCAAATCGCTCCAAATCTTCATCTTTGATTTTACCAATTCGAGTTGGCAAATCATATAAACCGTTGGGCCATCTTCTGGGATCATCATTTACCATATCGACACCATTGAATAAATTTTGTTTGAATTCTTCGATTGTTGAACTTTCGGGCAGACGACCCGAAAATCCGGTTATAACAATATCCGATCGATTAACATTATTACGGTTCCCGGGACCTGTTGAACCAAAACGTCTGCTATCGTCAGTAGCAACATCTTCGAATCGTGCAGGCATATTGTTTGAATTTTGATTCCGTCGTTTTTTCTTTTTGTAAGATCGATTTCTTTGAGATGGAATAGTAGTGGAGTTTGTGTACCCTGACACAGAAACTACTGTGTTTGTTTTTCTTGTCCAAGAACTATAAACATAAAAGAGAACAATAATATTATAAATTGTCTAATGAAATCATTTACAATAAAAGTAGATTAAATTTAAATTACCACGCGCGCAAAAAATATTAAATTTGATTTACGAATGCTGTATAAAATATATGATCATATATTATACTTGATCATGTTGTATAAAGCATATATTATTATAGGTAGTTATGTATATAGAACATAATTTGATCATATTTTAAGTTATAATTATTAAAAAAAGATCTTGTTTGCGCGAACACTGGCGGTTAGACCGGCCGCCAAAAGCTCCTCAAAAGAAAGAATATATTTAAAAAAAAAATCTTATATAAATAACATTATAGACTTTTTTTTACGAGCAGATCAGACATTTTATACATATTTTCTTGTCCGTTGAATTTAAATTTTCATATATTTATTCAAAACAGACAAAAGCGGACATACATTTTATTTATATGTGAATGACTGTATATTTTACGTTTTCATGTAAGATATAATGAATATAAATTTTACCGCCAAAATATAGGCAAATATACGCATTTGTTCTGTAGCTCAACTCACTATACCCGCTTCAAAAGTGTATGGAAATTCGAGCAGTTTCATTTGTATTATTTTTATATAATATATTAACACCCTCAACCCTAATAATATGTATATTTTATAAATCATATATAATATATGTTATATACTTTAATTTTACTTTAACCGAGGAAAAACTAATTGATAAAGAATTATTATTGTATATATAATATTATGAAGAGACCATACAAAGCCACCATGAGACGCAGCTGAGGTTTCGTCTAGAAAATAAATTAAGTAAAAGCTGTATGGACAATATGCGTATAGTGTTCATATTAAATTATTATATAAAAGACATTTTCATTTTATGATTGAATTATTCTAAACATATTGTTATACGACGTAACATACGATGATATTAAAGTGTAGGATTAAAGTTCAACATATTCTTCTTTATTATATATTTGTTACGTACTTTAAGCACAATCGAAATATAATGGAGCAATTTTTTCTTTGTCAAAATGTGCTTCGCTAAAATAATTTTTCAAAATTATTATATATTTAAATATTTAAATTTCCTTCCTGGATTTGTCTGTGTAAAAGTTAAATTAATTTGATATATTATATGAAGGTACCTGGTACACAAGGTGTATAGAGTATATAAGGTGTGCGCATAAATTTAGCGGTTCTGAGCGGTTTTGTGTGCTATACACAAAATATATATTTGTGTATATGAATCATTGACGCAATCGGTGCGATTGGCATAGTAAACCTTGTACTTGCCGTTCCAATGACATCACAAAATCTTTCTATGTATTTTTTGCGCACACCTATTCTACTCTATACACCTATTGACTATGTAGTATGTATATTATACAGTTTTCCTTGTTTAAAATCAACTTTTTGCGTCTCAAATTCAAATGTTATCGTTTGATTTTGACTATTGTTCAAATTTAACAATATATATTACACTTATTTTTAAAACAATTTTTAGAATTTATGTAATAAAAAATTGTCACCTATTTAAAAAAAATCTAAACAACGAAACATTTTTTTAAAAAAGCTCGTAAAAGTTTAGACTCAAAATACAAACAAAAAATGAACGTGATTAGCAAGAACTGTATACTTCTTTTACCATATATGTAGATTGTAGGTATATATGATTTTATGAGTTTTTACTTATTTATTTCAAAAAACATTCACTAAATAAATAAGCAGAGCTAACAAAAAAATATTACGATATAGTTAATAAAAAAATAAATGAATAGTCCCTAAAGGACACCGCACATACAAAATATTATTCGTATATTTTATCAATTTTTTTAATATAATTTTTTTTTCTGTCGGGTTTTTTCTTTTAGATTTATTTTAATTTGTTCTAAGTATATAAAATATATTTTCTCGTTTTCATATTAATGTAAAAAAAAAGTTTGGGGATTTTTTCACATATATAAAGACAAAAACACTTGAAGCCAAAAAAAAGCACAAAAAAAATTGGTTTCGCTTTGATGTGATAAAAATAAAATATTCTTAAAAAAATATTATAATGTGTATAAACCACACGAAGGGAATAAAACTTACGAAATTTGTGTGATTTTTTTTATATTTTTCAGTGGTCCTCTTCTTTATAATAAAATATCATATATGTATATATATTCACTTATTATCATTTTTTTCTGCCAGAAGTGAAGCGATGAAATTAATTATAGAATTTCGGAATATATGTTTTCCTAAAGCAGGGAGTCATCTTTCTAAACTAGACTGAAAAAATTAAATATTTTTTTTTTATTGTCGATACTTAATTCAGTGTTAATAAAATGTTAATCCAATTAAAAACCGAATTCAATTTATTTACAGCAAATAATCATATCATATATCAAACGAATAACAAAAACTTAATTGTGTAAACTATGTTGATCTAAGAGATCTCAATGCTAACTTAACTTAACCAAAAAGATCTGTTGCAATCATTTTTCCATATAATAGCATCAGCATAAAAACATATATGTATAATAAAGCGGAGAAAGCTGTAAATACGTATAACACTATCGAAATCTCAACATAACTATTTCAGGGGTAATTTTACAGATACGACTTTACATTAGGTAGTTCGTACGATGACTTTACGGTGTAGCTTATACGCAGACGACCTTGTTGTCCTAGTGCCTGCATTAAGTTTGTCTATTATAAATAGCCTGTCCATATCAAAGATTTTCAGCAATTTTTCAAAAATTTAGTATTATTCTTGAGGCTCGATTACGAAACTCGATATTATCGATATCGAGACGAGATTAAAATTCCGATACGCTCGAACGTAGCTATTATGACTTCTAGATG
>JANSTW010090778.1:0-18656 GCA_027564275.1 Diadocidia ferruginosa | reverse complement strand
TGCGAAATGGTTTGAAAAAAATTACAACAACAAAATTCGCCGTCTCCCCGCTGGAGATATTTGGCGAAAAAACATATGTTGCAAAGTTGTTCGCCGCGTACATTTCAAAAAAAGTTTTTGCGCATGCGTTGTTGTTTAAACTTTTAGTTCAACGTCTGGCCATTTTTTTTTTCTTCAGCGTATTTGCAAAAAGGCGGGCAAGGACAAAATTCAAAATTTCTTCGTTTCTTTTGTAATTTTTCTATGATTATACGCCGCTCATAGAGTACTAAATGGTTGCACAAAAATTGCTAATGTCTACTATAAAAATTTTGCAACGTCAAAAAATTGGTTGAAATGGTTATGGAAACCGATCGAGGTAAAAAAAATTAATAAATTTTTCTCTTGCAGGGCATCTCTTAACTTCATGAGATTATTTTCATTATTTTGTTTTGCTTTTGCACGCACCGCAGACGTACGCTTGCGCACATCAGATTATTTATATTTAAAAAAAAAAATTGTAAAATTTGCAAAAACAAAACTGAAAAGTTTATCGGAAAAATATCAAAATCAGCAATTTTATTATAAACTAAATGAAACTTGAAGATCTCAAATATCTAAAATTAATTAAACCAACAAAAAATGTCGCATCTAATAGAATCTAAAAAGGTTTGCTAAACAAAATGAATATTATTTTCTTTTAATTTTTATTATCTCTTACCTGTTGAGCCTCGCGTCGGAATTTGCGATTCAAATTTATACCTTTGGGAACGTGTCAATTGTTGCTGTATTCATAATTAAAGTTTAAATTTGATATCGAATAACTGGTTATTAACCTTTTTTAATCAAATTATTACATTATTCTTGCATATTTTCGTTTCGGACAAATTCCTACTGTTTGCATATTTTTGAATTAAGGTTACATTCGGTATAAAATCTATCCTATAAAATTGGGTCAGGGATGATCTCAATTTCATTCCATAATATATATTGATTCTAGATCAGCTTCTGATAAGTAATGATCTTCATCTTTAGCAGTTATTATACGGATGATAAGAAACATTGATAAGTCATACTGCTTCATGGATTTGACCCAATAAATATATTCCTTTGACAATGCATCTCCTCGATCAGTCTCGTTAACTATGTTATAATAAATTTATCCAAAACTTTGTTGACGGGTACCGAGCTGAAAGGATCCCAAACTACAATACAAAATATAACTTTTGCTCAGAGAGTTTGTGGCACTGGAAACAGTAAAATATGATAAGGGGTCATTAAGAACATTTTTTCCCACAATTTTCTCCCCGTCTTTACAAAGTTTGCAGAGGATTCAGAGAGGAGATTTTTGGCCATTTTTTCGCATCAAAATCGCCTGATTTCAGATTTTGGAAGACATGCCAGGATTTTTTTGCATTTTTCCTGATTTTTTTTTATCCAATTACCTAATCGATTAGAAACCGGTAATAAACGGCAATTGCTATATTGAATGCAGTTCAATTTGGTATTTTTTCCAATCGAAATCGGTAGATTTCAGAATTTTTATAGAAGTCACGATTTTTATTGCCTGTTTCCTGACTTTTCAAGAATCTAAGGAATTCCATTAGAGAAAGTCAATACACTTCGATTTCTATAGAAGGCAGTTTTGAATCGTTCATCTTCCAATCCAAATTATAAAAAAATAGAGTTCTCAACTGATCACCAAAAAATATGGCTAGTGCGCGTTGCTGACAACACTCCACCTTATTGATATGGCCGTCAATGAAAACAGATAGAAAACAGATAGAAAAAAATGGTCCCTATGCTACTGTAGTAAAGGACACAATGATGACGAAATTATAAAAAAATATTTATCTTCCTTGCAGATCGATCACCGTAGTTTAATTTATTATTATAAATTCGAAGACGTACATAAGGAACCGAATATAGACAACCACTTATTCACCATAGACAAAACCATTTCCTTTCGCAATTGGATATCAATAATGGATAAACTAACGGAATATACTAAAGGCTATCCCAAAGAGGAACTAATTTCGAGTGAACAAACTTTTCAGATTGGTAGTCATTTGTCAATGATTACGAGTTTTGCCAAAGTAAATTCAAATTTCGGTACAACAATTAGGCAAATTGCAGATTTAAGATCAACAGACACATTTAAGCATTTTGTTAAAATTAAAATTAAATTTTCGTCCTTTTACAAAAGAAATTTGAATAAATTAGAAATCGAAATTATAAGATTAAAAGAAATAAATTCCAAATTGTTGGAAGGTTCGGCGAATAACGTATTCAAAGTGGTAAAGGAAGAAGATAAGACATTACCACCAAATGATAATGAAGCTCGTGATACTGATCACAATACTGGAGAACAATTGGCAAATATGTGTGAGAATGGTGCCACTGAAGAAACTAATAACGAAAATTCGGTTGATATGTTTGAAGAACCACTATACAATTCCGAAGTTATAGAACACGAAGAATATATTCCAACCAATATTTGTCTTGATAATACGTTGCCAAATTATCAACCAACAAAACCGACTGAAGAACATCTTTTAAAACACACGTATTCGCCAACACCATTAAATAGTTCGGCGGAAAATGGTAATGCCACAAACGATGCGTCGGACACAGCCAACGGAAATGTTTATTGTCCTGCTGCTAACGGCAGCAACAAATCTTCACACGAAACTTATTCGCCCGCCGAGTCCAGAGACAAAATAGATGCTAACGAGTCGCCAGCAGCTGTGTACACTCCCATGAATATAAAATTAAGTTCGGTGGTGCTGGAACCATTATCAGATCAACATATTTTGTCACTACAGAAAACTCCTCCGAGAAATTCGTCACCATTAAATGAATCTCCACTGCTGATACCGCTTCGCATACGAACACCAACACCGGAAAGAAAAGCAAAACCGAAATCCAGAAAAAAACATCGCCAAGATACGCCAATCAGAAAACACAAGAAAATCGAGAATACTACAAAGAAACGCAAAAAAGGTCGTGGTTCCGATGATGACGATGAAGATTTTCAGAAAAAATTAAATAAAAAATCTGCTATCAACAAAGAAGCTCCAAAACTAAAACGCCAAAGTGCCGATTTGTTTGGTGGTTCGTCTGGTGATGAAGTTGCACCATGCACGAAACAATTGAAAGAAGAACTGCCTGATGACAATACGTTTGTGAATCGAGAAACCGACAGATCTCATTTAAGTCGCCGAAAAAAAGATATTGTTAGAATTAATGAGTCGGTTCTCGCATGCAAAGAATTTAATTTAGACGAACGGTCAAATTCTGAAGATTTTGAAGAACGAACCAGTATTAAACCTAAATCTAATTACCCAAATATAACAATGCGCAGACTTGTTGGAGGCGGAGGCGGAGGACCTCCTCTTTCTTCATCATCATCATCCACAACATCATCGTCTAAAAACAGTCCCAGTGTATTACAATGGCTTTCAAAAAGTAAATCTAAAGACTCATCCGATAAATGGTCTTCTCGTTCGTCTAAATCTAAATCTGCTAAAAGTGTCGAGAATAGGCACGACAAACATCGACACAAATCGAAAGAATCTAAAAATAAAAATAAAAAGGAAAATGATACGGAAGTAGCTGGTTTACCTCCGAAATTAACCGCTGCCGAACAAAAAGCCAAACTGGAGAGACTAGCCCGTGGCATCGAACTGATGGAAGAGATGCAAGTGGAAATGATGGCCGAAGAAAACGAGGTGCCAAATATTGCCATGCTGTAAAATTTATAATTTACTCTTAGTCGTAATATTTTTTTAAATTGTTTATATTTATTTTAGGACTCTGAAAGAAAAGGATTTGGATTACATTGTGGAAACGTATTCAGTGCATCAGACGCGTCTCAATTTTTTGTACGACAAGTTTATTGAGAGCAAAGTAAGTTGAAAAATTTTCGAGGTGGTTCTAGTGGTTTCCCCCTCGAAAATTGTACTTCCGGGTGAACAAAATATTGCCAATATTTCGGGATATTTTGGAGGCAAACAAAACCCATGTACTATATTTGGTGAATAGAAATTAAACAACTAATTTTTTGTACTCATCATGTATATGATTTGAAAATGCACAATGGAATCCCTATAAACAATTACCGTTAACTCGCGATTATACCAACGAATTTATATGAACTTTCTTTTTCAATTATTTTCAGACATTCAGAGTAAAAAAGTCCAAAGACATAACAAATCCGATTATGCTTATGAATTATCTGCTAACAAAAACTCAACAATTGAAAATGATGGAAATACTTGAGAAAGAATTTTGCGACAAAGACCAAGTGTTGCACGTAAGTACTGAAAATAAACACATTTTTTTAAATTAATTTTATCATTTTAATTATCTTTATTAATTATATGCAGTTGGTTGATTTGTTTTGGGGTCTTCTGATGCCGGAATGGACACTAGAAATATTCATGAAAGAATTTTTCTTTGAACGTGATGATGCCATCAAAAGACTGGAACTACAATTTAAACTATCGAACAATTTGGACAATAGTCAATCACTATCCCAATCGTTTTCCCAATTATAATTAAAAAAAAAATTGGCTGTATGTTATCATTTTTTGTACCAGAAAATTCAAAAGATGCTAATAATATAAATTCTTATTTGTTTCAATAAAGATTGCGGTTTTTTGTTTATAGTATTTTATGACCATATAAATATTTTGCAAGAGGATATACAAATTTCCCGCTGTTTTTACATTTTTATAATATTCGCTCTATTATAAGCTGGCAGATTTCGCCTTCCATTTTTAGCTTAAGCCTAATCTATCCTATCTTATAACACAGTAACACCTATGACAGTAGCCTGTTTTAACTCTGTTTTAATCAACATGGCTGATTGTCAGGCGAAACTTTTATATATATTTTTACTGATTTTTACTGCAGTAATACTAAAATCAGCCATATTTCGTTAAGGCAACACAAATCTTTTTTCGGTAGTATATTAACATTTTTCAGCTCAAATACCTTTGTTTACATTTTGTTATTTTTCGCTCTATTATTTTGACAGATTTTCGCTTAAACCGGCACTGCATGTGAATATTTTATTCAATCAACACAAGTGACGTAACACTAAGTGTTCATTCTGAATTATCTATTTTTATTCTGTAGTTGATATCTATAGCGAAATACATAAGAAAAACCTAAAAAAAATCTAAAAATGGATTAAATAGCTGATATTTTCGAATATCGTGAACGATATATGCAGTATACGTAAATTGTGGACGGATTATATTATTTTATTTAAAAATGTTAAAACTATAGATTTGAATTAGTCATTTTATCACTGAGACTTTGTCTTAATTTTAACTAGTATCAGGCTTATCGTGTAACCATGGTCTAAATATTGGCAACGTTGATGGATAATGTGTGTCCGGTTTCAGCACGGACTCTGGCCATGTATTGGACACATCACCGCTGCTATTTCGAAACGGATATGTAGCTAACATTATTGGCAATTGAAGTTTTATTTGTTTCTCGATGGATTTTGGTTCAATAATAAACTGTTTATAGAAAAAAAGTTGTTAATTTTAAAAATTATTTAGAATTTTTAATCGCCGGTTCCAATGACAAGTATGACAACTCCGATTTGTTATTTTCTTAGAAGTTTGGCTAAGAAATTGTTTTCGAAAGCTTATGTCAAAACCAACCAATCAGAACACGTTTAGCCGCAGAATTTTCGGACGTGGGACGATAGGAAAAATACGCGTTCTGATTGTTTCATTTTGACTTAAGCTGTCGGAAAAAATTTCTTAGTCTGAACTGTAAATCTGGCGTTATATTATGTTCTTTTGTAACTTGGCTATTTTCTATCGCAGAGTTAGGCAATTTAAAAAAATAGTGTAAAGTTTAGTCCAGGCTTGCAACAAATCAGATATTCGGTAATCCATCAAATCAAATAGATTTTGATAGAATGAAAATTTGATCATATAAAAAAAATAATTTTAATCGAATCTTGGATTTTCGATCGTTTTTCAAAATTCGACGTCGAATTTGATTCAATCACCTCGCTTCTGATTCTATCAAATCATCATTTGGATTCAATCAAAATCGTTTTTTTTTTATTCGATCAGATTTTAATCCAATCAGATTTTGATTCGATCAATTTTTGATTCGATCAAAATCGTAATTTTTTTATTTGATCAGAATTTTGATTCGATCAAAATATTTTTTTTTGATTCGATCAAAATCAACTTGATTTAATAAAAAAAAATGTTTTGATCAAATCAATTTCTGATTTAATTTTTGATTAGATAAAATCAAAATTTGATATTTTAGTCTAGTTTAATGCTCATTTTGTTGATGCAAACAAATCAAGGTATCATAATTGTGAACCAACAATATATAAATTTACTTACGAAAACATCGTATTGTATTTTAATTAAATGGCATCCACGTAAATTTGTCGGCGGCAACGGCGGAACATATAAACTTTCGTTTTGCCATTCGTCATGACCGCCAGAACGTATTTTTCCACGTGCAATTACCGCAAGTTCTCGTTTTTCTGTTTGCACTACTTTACCGCGGGCCAAATATTGTATTGTTTCGGTTAGGGCAGCTTTTGTACTTTTGATTGTGACATTGCTACCGTTTGATACAAAAGCCGATACCGATATACTTTCGCCGGGTACATATCCTCCACGATCCAGAGCTACTTTACACTTTACAATACCACCGCCTACACAAGTGACACCCAATCGATGTTCAACATCACATTTGAATGGTTGCTAAATGGAAGTCATTAGATTGTTTGTATATTACCCTAGTACTAAATACGAACCGACAAGATAGATTGTTCCAAATTTAAATCAATCGGACTCATAACAATAAACACCTGATGATTTTTATGTATTAAGCCAGATGGTTCGCGCAGGGCAGCCTTACAATAGTATTGAATCCAACCGTATCGTCCGAGAAATGTTGACGGCAATCCCAGTGGCAAACCCAATTTAAATGGAAAGCTGTGTATACCAGGCGATAGTATCGATGGACCCTGATCTGCATCACCCAGCAGTTTCATACGAAAATCAATGAAATTTTCCTTGTCATATGTTCGTTCTTGACGTGCGGAACGAACACGCACCACACCTTCGCCGACCACATGAAAATGTAATCCCAATGCCGGTGTATCATCCTGAAGTTCAAGCAAAACACGTCCGGATAGAAATTGACCAGGAAAATACAGCAATGATGTGTTATCGAAGAGAATGAGAAATTTTAACAGTTTCCTTGGCATATTTTATGGGGTTGTTTTTATGACAGTTTCTAAAAAAAATTAATGTTTTATGTTATTCAATCAATTTAATTTCATCATATCAATAATCTTAAGCTACGGATTGCATAAAAACATATGGACGTATGCATATAGGTTCTCTTTTAAGAATGAAATTCATTCATAAAAGAGAACCTATAAGCATACGTCCAACGTATACCTTTGTATGCAAGCCGTAGCTTTAGGTAACATATTTTGTAAATAAAAAGTGCTCTCAGCCTTGCTTTAGATGCCACAAATGGCAAAGTTCGATCTTTCGAATCTGTTTTTATGACAAATCCGGATATACCTCAAAAGTTCGATATTTTTTTTGGCAAAATTCGATCCTTCGAATCTGTTTTTATAACCAACCAAGGGTACCTCAAGATCGAGTTGAGATTTTACACATAGCATTAAGCTCGATTTTTTTTTAGTCAGCATAGAGCAGTGAGTAGCGTCACGCGCATGCCTTTGTGTTCAAGAGCTTGTGGGTTCAAGGCTCGGCAGGGCAAACAATTTTCACAACTAGCTAGCAAGCTATCACCCCACTGACTACCAAAAAATAGGGCAACACTCCACCTTTGATATAGTCGTCAATGAAAACCATGTTATCAGATAGAAAAAACGTGTAAAATGGTCCCTATGCTGTCTCGTTTTAGAGTAAAAGACACGCTGATGATAATGATATGATATTTCTACCGTTCGAGCTCTGCCTAATTTTAGTTCTATAAGTCAGACCCTGAAGCGAGCGCAGCAACATAAAACATCATGCTGCAGCAGCAGCAAGCTCCGAAATCTCGCTTAGCAGCGGCAGCAGCGAGCATTTAAATTTGCTAGCTGCAAAAATATAATCACATTATTTGATGCCGTAGCATATAGAAATTTAATGTGTAGTGCAATTGGTCTGATTTATATTTACATTGTCTGGACTTTGGACTGAATGTTATCTATCTAAGAAATAAAAACCAGGGTTGCTTTTTAACAAAATAAAATTTTTGGTGCAAAGCTTTTCGATGCGAGGGCATTTCGATGCCAGAGCTTTTTTGTGCTAAGGCGTTCGATGCGAGGGCTTTCTTTGCTAGACCTTTTTGGTGCCATAGCATGCACAGTTTATTAGTTCAGACAGGAACGGTACGGCACTCATTTTATTTGTGGTTTATTTTTTGACTGTTTCCATATAGCTGATCAGTATTGTCCAAATCATATCGCTATGCAAACTGTCAAACGCTTGCTTAAAATCAAAGAATAGCACGTTGAGCAGGGTCTGATCCAAATAGGACGAGAGTCTGTCATAGACAATTATTATTGATATGACTTTGCTAATCAAATTGATTTTACTCCAATTATCATGAGATGTGAGGTCTTCTTTCTTCAGCAGTTAATTTATAAGGCCTTCTGTCCAAATGGAATTTTATCAAATTGTCATACTAAATATTTCGGCTAAAATGTTGTCAGCATCAGTGGTGTTTTTTATAAGGAACTGAAACAATAATTGATATATTCTAGAACTTTTTCGTCAGTTATTATTAATGTTTCAGTGGTCCTACCCCATATTTCATTGTGTCATTTAATACGATTAGAAAGTAGCGTATCTCTGAGGTTGTCCCTACTTTTACCAGCACAACCTAAAATTGTTCGGCTAGCAGTAGATATGTTAATTTTTTCGGTGAGCAGCAGCAAATTCTTAAATTTTCTACTCGAGCGTGTTTGGCAGTGCAGGTAACAATATAATATTAGCTCGGAAGCAGCATCAGCCGAAGACTTATAGGTCGCTTTAGGCTTTGTAGTATAAGTATTGCTGATGGAACGTATATATTCCCCAAAATGAGTTGTTTTCTATTAAAAATCATCATATCATATATGTTACAATAAAATGGTTTTAGTTTAATGATCAAAGATACGCTTTTTGAAATTAAAATTGGCTTTCAGTTAGACCGATCGCCCGTTTCCAAATTTATAATGATTCATTATAATATTATTAACAGTTTTTTTTAATTATCCAGGTAAAATGTCAGCTGCTTATTTTGCTAAAAAGAAGAATTTAAACGATTCTAAATGTGTTTTTTTCTAGTTTTTAATGACAATTAGCTATAGCTATTCGTATTCACAAAAACGTTAAACGGAAGTTGGGCAAATATTATGTTGTTTTTTTTGCTGCTGTGAATATACTTTTGTATTTCTGAATATTTTATAATACAATTAATGTTTCGACCTTCGAAACAAAGCAAATGCGTGTATACAAGGTGTTTTTGGCTGAACATGTTTTGTTATATTATAATGAAAAATCTCCTACGCAAATCAATTAAATTATATTTTAAGCGGAAAAAAAGTTGTATTGTCTGAATGCAAAAATTCTGAACGAATTTTATTGAATATTGATTTAATTTTTAGAGCTTAAGATTTAATTATACTGTTTCGTAAAAAGCCCTCGTAATTATTTTTTAAATAATCTATCAAATATTGTCAATGTACATTATTCGATAATAATTTGATTAAATTAAATGCACCTACATGTATGACTATATAATGATCAATATACGATCATATAAGCCACTCATACATTTAATTCTTATATTTGTAAGCGACACACCTGTTTATTAATTGAAAATTTCACTTTTTTCAATATTTTTTTTGATTTTCATCCATTGACTATATTTATGTACACAAATTAATTATCTATTTACTGCAACTTTCCATGAAATTCCATAAAATTTTTCACAATCTAATTGAATTCATTTACTTTTATAGTTTTTCTATTGTTTTTCTCAACATTTTATGATTTTAATTTCAAGTGACAATTCGTTGTTATTAATAAAAAAAAATATTTACATTCATTACTCGCTTAAGTCTATCACTGAATTAAGTAACTTTAACTTTACATTCACATTCGGTGTTTTC
The DNA here is from genome assembly GCA_027564275.1 of Diadocidia ferruginosa. NCBI lineage: Eukaryota > Metazoa > Arthropoda > Insecta > Diptera > Diadocidiidae > Diadocidia > Diadocidia ferruginosa. Next base: position 8,497 of record JANSTW010090778.1, on the reverse strand, counting down.
TCATTTTATAATATTATGAGACAATGTCTTTCGAATTGTTATTTTTTGTTGTATAGGTGTGTGGACTTTGTAAATATTTTGAAGACAATTTATTTTTTATACAAAAAAGAGAGTTTTTTTCAAAAAAGTAAGTCCAAACACATACGAAACGTTTGAATAAAATGCATAAGGTAAGTATTAGTATTTGTATAATATTAATAATAGAAGTGATAGTATTTTGGTATAAGGTTTTTTTGTAAAAATTTTAATAAATAAAAAAGAGAATTTTTTAATAAATGAAATATATTTTATATAAACACTCAGAAAAATTATCTTACCTGATGGAAACATGCCGTGCAACATTTATTATCTGTACAATATCCAGCAGATATACAATATTCCATTGAAAGATATATCATGTAACCGATCTAAACGAATTCTATTAGATAACATTTGGTCTTGGGCTCAAAGCATCGCTTAGTTGGAATATAGTTATAAGAAAGATATCTTGAATTGATATATAAGATATCCAACAGATATCATGAATTATCCGTTATATGTGTGATACATATATGATATTTACTATAGATATAAAATGATGCTTCTTTTTATCTGTATGATATGAAATAGATATTGTTTCAGATATGCTAAAGATGTCAGACAGATATGATTCAGTTATTAATAGGTTATTGATATAAAAGAGATGTTTACTTAACTTATATACTTGAATTGATATTTATATGATGCCCGACAGATATCATGAATTATCCGTTATCTATGCGATACATATATGATATTGACTATATATATATAAAATTATGCTTCATTTTATCTGTATGATATGAAAAAGATATTGTTTCAGATATGCATCAGATGTCAGACAGATATAACTCAGTTATTAATAAGATATCAACAATAAAAAGAGTTGTTTACTACTTATAATACTTTTTAGTAACATTTTTTTAAATGTAAACAAATTGTTTTGATGACACTTCACCTATATAAATTAAACTTAAGTTGTCTATAATTCGGATTTCGGACTTTATAAATTTTCTGACTAGTTTTCCGAGTAAATAGTTTGCATGACGTATGACTTTAAATGGAATCCCAGAATATTTAAAACCCAGCCACACGAAAAATTGACCAATAACCGATAAACTGTCTCTTTATGCTGATTGTTCATACATTTCGGCATAAACATCGATATAATTTATATGAATCCCAACCAACCTTTTGACCTAGGGACCCCAAATTCAATCCCAAGTTCTAGGAGCACTAATAACATACCCCTTCTAAAATTTTGCCAAATTCGTCTACCCGTAAAAAACTTTCTTCATAATTTCTTTCATTTTTATTTTAAAAAAATTGTACGGGAGCCCATCTTCACCTTTGACCTAGAGACTCTAAATGCAATCCCAGAGTATGGAACCACTAAACAGACGAACGGACGGAATATAGTTGAAATTAGACAAGTCGCTGAACCCAAAAAGGTGCTCTGATTTCTTAATGTACACTTAAGCGTAAACCACTTTGCTCTCAAAAATAAAAGTGTTTCTCTTTTTTCTTTCTTTTATTCCTTCTATTCTTTTAATTTTTCTTCCATTTTCTTTTTCTTTTTTTATTCCTAGTCTTTTTTATTTTATTTTCTACCTTCTCTTCATTCTTCTCTTTTTTTTTCTTCTTTTTTTCTCATTCATACTATAATTGCTTTTATTTGTTAATTTATCAAATCGGAAATCAAATCAGAAATGGATTCGATCAAAAAATTATTATTTGATCGAATCAAAATTTGATCTCGTATAAAAATCTGTTTGAATTTTTAATTAAAAAAACAGTTTATTTTGATCGAATCAAAATTTAATCGAATCAAAAGACGATTAAATGATTTCTGATTTGATTTTTAATGGCTCAAAGTTGACATAAAAATTTCAATCAATTTTGTTTTTGATTCGATCAAAATCATTTTTTTTTTATTATTCAATTAGATTTTGATTCGATCAGATTTTTATTGCATCAGATTTTGATTTGATCAACTTTTAATTCGATCAAAATAATATTTTTTTGATTCGATCAGAATTTTGATTCGATCATGAAATTCAACTTTTTTTATTCGATTGGAATTTTGATTCGTTTAGATTTTTATTCGATCAAAATCAATTTTGTTTTGATTCCATCAAAATCAATTTCATTTGATCGATGATCTAATATCTTATTTTTTGCAAGCTTGATTTTATTGAAAATAAAGGTAAAATAAAGTGAATTTACAAATTAATAATTTAGATAAGATTTATTTATACTTAATTTAATTTTACCATGGAATACTCGCCGCACTTTCAAAGATCCAATGTTGCGTTTGTCGCTTTAAAAGAAGTGGACTTTTTACTTAGCTGCTTCTATTAAAGTAACAACATTTTAATACAATGATACCAAATTCAACATTATTTGGATCTTTTACATAAAAAACGAGTTTATGTTTTTAACTTCTATTTTTCTAATAAGACTCGTCCAACGCTGCTTGTGTTAGTGTTAAATTCGATAAAATCTGCAGGTATGGCTTGTATAAGGTTTGCATAATATACAGAAACAATTTTATTTTGATCTCTCTTCTTACCACACCACACAATACCTGTACACGCTGATCTTCATGTATTACCATTTAAGAAATAATACCGCGAGATCAAAATATATATAGGTAGTTCTACGTACGTTTATGATTATATATAGGAACAGTAAAGCACTTATAATGCGAGTCGTTGAAATATACAATTTTCAAAAAAAAACATTGTTGTTACTAAATTGTAAATTTTAAAAGTTTAGTAACTTACTGACTAAGGTCTAGGGCTGTTCGATATATCGATATATCTATATATATCGATGTTTTCTTATTTTCGATGTATCGATAATTTTAATTTCGATATCGTTTTTTAATCATAATTTATTTGAATAACTAAATAATCATCATCATCGTGTCTTTTAAACCAAAACTAGGGAGCATATGGTCCAATTTAACTTTTTTTCTATCCGATAACATGGTACTCATTGACGACTATATGAAAAGTGGAGTGTTGTCAGCAACTCACACTAGCCATATTTTTCGGTAATCAATGGAGTGACTTCCAAACCACTGCGATCGCCTTTAATTAACACCTGCGAATGAAAGGTGATAGCCCAGATGTGAAATTTTTTTGACTTAACTGAGTTTCGAACAAACAAACTTTTTTTTTTGCTTTTTGATATTCGATATATCGAAGAATATCGATATTGTTTGAAAAATATCGATATATCAAACAGCTCTACTAAGGTCATAGTTTTGGTTATTAGTTGGATCGGTTATATACTAAGAATTCGAAGGTTTCTTCAAGTTTGTTTTACGAAAAAAATCGATTTCTTACGAAATCTAAAAACTAAATTGTCATGAAAAAATTATTAACATCAAAAATGCATAGTTTATCAGTTTGCATCACTACTTTTAAGTAGAAAAAGTGGAAACTCCAATAAAATTTGTTAAAGCAATATATAAATAAAAATATGGGCCGATTTATTGGTTTACAGATTTTTTAAACTTGTCTATGGAATTTCTCAGCCATACTGATGATGGAACGTAACGATCCCGAAACGAGTTTTTAGTGCAGAGATCACTTCATAGATTATTCGTTTTTAGAAAAAAACATAGTTTTTTTTAAGAGAAAAAAATTTTCAAAGCTGGGAGAAGAAAGGCACGGTTTGCCCTGGTCGATCCACTAGTTTACTTGAGAATAGCTTTGCTTTGATTAAGACCGATTAGCCTGTTTTAAAATATATACATATTACTAATTTTTATATTTTTTCAAAATTGTATCCATAGACAAAATCGAATACTTGACTTTTTTTCGAGTACGATAACATATAAGAACAAAATAGTAATTAGTATAGCATACAGGGATCACGTGCAGTATTCTAATCAATAGCTCAGTTGAGAATTATCTTTGAACGGGCTCTCGATCTATGTGTCTAGTTGATATATTTATTATGGATTTTCGCTTGCAGACGAAAATACAGAATTCTATTAATTTTAATGGTTTTCAAAGTTACTGCACGTGATTCTATTCGGCTCTAGTTTAAACAATTGAATTAATATTAATATTTTAAGTGAAAAAACAATTCTATTAAATTCGTTTGCACAAACATATTTATTGTTAGATTTGAGATATGCATAATTACTTACCATCATAAACAGCAATTACATAAAAAATTAATCCATATATTTATTCATGTTAGTAGGTATTATTTACTGGCGTTGGTTTGAAGTTGAAACTATCGTGATGTGTGATATATACCTTAACTCATATAAACTCCAACTAAACCAAAAGATTTTAATAACATTTAATATTCTTCTTATTTATTCTGTAAGCCTTAGCCTGCTTGCCAACATATTAATATAACATATACTTTTAATTATTTATGTGGCATTAAATATTCCAGTAGCGCTTTGTAAGTTATGCGTCTGCTATATACATACACGACCACTGGAATTTGGTCTGATAATCCCTTCAGCCTCCAGAATGGTAAATATGTGCGCCTTTTTAAGACTTCCTTTAACTCTTCCGGAACTGATGGTCTAAAACCGCATTAAAACTAAAATTGTAGCCCTTGTCAACCTATAATTTTTCGTACAATGGTCCTATTTAGAGCAAAATCGGTATACATAGTTAGAAAATCCACTGTGAGACCGAGGATCGAACCAAACGGAACAGAAAAATCAAGATAACCAAATTATCTAACAGTTGAGAGGGTAAATTAATTAAATTAATTAAATTAATTAAATTAATTAAATTAATTAAATTAATTAAATTAATTAAATTAATTAAATTAATTAAAGAATTAATTATTTTTTCAGAGAAAAGGAAACTTTCCTATCTGTACAAAGCAACATATTTGGTAAGCGAGGAAAGAAAATCTTTCGCCATTGAAATATTCCGTGCTTGGTCTAGAACTCTAGAACCATATTTATATAGGATGTCTCGCACTGTATACTTGTATACCTACAACAATCGGAGAAATTATTATAGTGCAGCTTTATATGCACTAATTGCAAAATTGTAATAGGAAAAGTTTATTTTTTTTTTAGAGAAAGGATGAAATAATGGTGGTGGTGTAATACAAATTAATATGATGCAAAGATGGTGTGAATTTCAGAATTTGTTGCTGTTGGTATGCGAGAAGGTTTTTGTGATATAATTTATATGAGGAAGTAAAATATGTTTGCATGAGAAATTCTCAAAATAATATTATAAAGCTACTATACCCATTGAGTTTAATGAAAAGATAAAATATAATAACATTTTAGTAAATTTACTTTGGCTTATGCGAATGTATTAAAATAGATTAGGGAAAACATTGTCCTTTTATAATATATTTGGTTTATATACCTTAAAGCATTATATACGTTTAATTGGAGCTTAGCACAGATTTACAATATAATTTGGCAAAATATTTGACCTATTTATGCATATAAGTTTGTCTTTAATTGAATAATAAATAATCTTATTTTTTGTTTTAAGTTAATATCTCTTAAATAGTTTAATTAGCTGAGTACAAGCCCGGGTCTTTTAATTCCCGACACGAAACGCGGCTAACATCAACCATAGCTGGTGATACTGTGATAGGTACTTTTTAAACTGGTTAATACCCGTGGAGAGTCGGGTCGGATAATAAGTCAGATAACAGTGTCATCGTTGTTGTCACCTGCTGCGGCTGCTTAACCCGCTTATTCGTTACGACAACGAAAACATTTTTAAAATCCTCACAACTATCATTTTTATTAAAAACTTCTCAAAACAACGTTTAACGATCATCTAATTATTTCGAAAATATTTTTAAAAAATACGCACAATTTTTCCGCTTATAATGAGCCTACTCAGGAGCGGCTACGACAACCGAAAGATTTTTAAATTAAAAAAAAACTTGTTTTGGTTAGACTTCCTGCACTTTCCGCTTGTTACATTAAGTAAAAATTTCCATCAAAAATACTAAAAACATTTGTATGTCTTCTCTAAAAAAGTTTGCGAGCTTCGCCGCATCAAGCTTAAATTAAAGCTAAACAAGCGAGCTTATATAAAACTTAAGAGGCAAAGCTCCTCGCAAAATTTTGTTGTTTCTTAAACTTGAAAAACATTTGTATGGCTTATGCGAAAAAATTTTGCAAAGAGCTTCCGGCATCAAGCTCTTAAATTAAAGCTAATATCCTACATTAACCTGGTACCGGCGAAGCTCCCCAGGAAAAAAATTACAGGAAGACATATAAATGTTTTTCGAATTTTTGCTAGCAATTTCTTTACTCAAAGTGACAAGACAAGGTGTTACCGAAATCAGTTTTTTTATTATTTAAAAATGTTCCCGTTGTCGTAGCAACTCGTGTGTAGGCTTATTTTACGCGGAAAAATGATGTGAAGTTTTCACTGAAAATGATAGTTGTTGGACTCAAGCGAAAAAAGATTCTAAAGATTCTTATTGATTGAGAATTTTTATTTGAAAACAAAAATAGTTGTAAGGAAAAGTATTAAACTATTTTCTGTAGTATTCTTGATACAATTTTTTTTTGTGGCACAGTCTCACACAACAGGTATACATTTTCCCAAATAGGTGTAAACACTTGATTTTCCTAAAATCATTAAATTTTGTAAAATGAATATCTTCAATTTAGACAAAACTATGCATTTATACGTCAAAATCATCATCATCACCGTGTCCTTTACTCTAAAGCAAGGGATTATAGGGACAATTTTACTATTTTTTATCTGATACAATGGTTTTCGTTGACGGCCATATCAAAGGTGGAGGTGTTGACAGCAACTCGCACTAGCCATATTTTTAGATGATCAGTGGGGCGGGTTTTTATACTATATGAGGAACCCTATCTGTTGGTATCATATAGGCAGACCAATGGCTTTAAGTGACTTCCGAACCACTGCGATCGTTTTTTATTTTTATTAAACAAAAAACAAACCGTTTTTTTGACCCTGCGAACCCACAACCTCTTGAACAAAAAGCCGAGACGTTACTCACTGCTCTATGCTGACTAATACGTCAAAATGGCAATACCGAAATTCTGTTAATTTTTTTTATTATTAATTCAAGATACAATTTAGCTTAGCCCAATCAATCATAAATTATAAATTATAAGACTTTCATTTCCATAATATAACATTTTATCCTATATAAGCAACATTACAAGACCTCTAAACAATAATTCTACCCTCTTATGTATCCCGAATCCGACCATATTATCTATTACACAATATAACAAAGATGTAATGTGTTGGTTTGTTATAATAATATTATTATTGTAACTACGTATATAGAGGTACCCTGTGCATTATGCACGAAGATTTGAAGTAAGAATTAATGTTTATGGTAACATCTTCCGAAATATTATTCCACTAAACCAAAAATGTTCGATCTAATTTTTTTTTGTGAAACCGAAAAAAATCAAAGAAAATATTGAAATTATTTAATTTATCTATTTCAAAGGAAGTCAAACGAAAAATAAAAAAACTTTTGGAAAACTAATTGAATTTACTATAAAAATCGGAAATTCTAGATGAATTTACCGACATTTAAAAATTAATTAGTTCTTCCGGAAAAAAGACATGAAATTTTTAGGAATATCAGATAATTTTTGAAAAAATTATCAATTTTTTTATGATATCAACTAAAATTCTGTAAATTTTTTAAAAGTTTTGTAATATTTAGAATTTTCTTAAATTCTAAAATATTTGATTCTACAACAAAACCTTTTAGATTTTTGGGCTTTGGTAAAAAATATAGCATTACTTGAAAATATTTTGATTTGACAATAATAAGTTATACAATTTTTTCGAAAAATTTCAAATTATTGAGATAATGTTAAACGATTCTAACAGAAATTGAGGGATATGTGTTTATTTTAACTAAAAGTCTGACAGTTGGCTAGACCTTGTGCATTACAATACAGATATGTTGTAGTTATGATGAGTTTGATGCTGTGGTTTAGCTGTATAGTTACGACTTATATAAAGATTTTTGCCTGCAGGGACCCAGACATGTAAATGAGCTATCATTTATAACAAGACAAACCACTCATATGCCATGACACATAATAAACTAGACAACACAATAATATTACAATATATGAAAATGACAAATTGTCCATATTATTATTGTTAATATTTGTATATGATGCATTACAAAGTTTCTGCTACCGCAACTGAATACGATTTTGTAGAACTTTATTATCTAGATTCTAGAATATTCTTCAAGTTTTCAATATGATAAATATACAAATTTACAGAAATTCATTTTTCGTCATTATTCTCAAAATGTCATTCCAATTGCCAGTGCATTAATCGGATATAGGTAAATCTTTTTTAATATTATTAATATTATCTAGATAAAAATTACGAGTTTTCGCACACTTTTGGAAGTCATGTTTTATTTATTATATTTAAATATTTTAAAACTATAGCTAATCGATCTAACTCAAAGCAAAGATATTCTTAAA